>MINK01176193.1:0-10180 GCA_001735545.1 Phormia regina | reverse complement strand
GCTGGATATCTTTACTGGGTCAAACAATAAATTTCCTAAAAAACGACTTAAAATTCCAATATCCGTATTTAAAATGAAAAAGTCTATGCTTGCTAACGAGTGGCTAAGTTTCCATATAATCTTTTTACTTCTAGACCAATATCAAAATTAATATCATCTTTCCCTGAATTAAGCGCCATTTTTTAATCATTTAAATTAAACATATGGACAGAAGGACGGACATTGCTTTAGTGCTAAAAATAGTTTTGAATTTTAAAAATGCATTTTTACTAACTAATAAATAGAAAAAATAGGACGTGATTATGAAAATTCGGATATCAGCTTTTCCCAATTATGAGATATTTTCGACTCATTTAACCCATGGATATTAACGTTCTGCCATTTTTTTACTAACAAATAAATAAATAAATTGGAAAATTGAACGTGATCATTAAATCTAAAATATATTTTTATTTTTTATCAAAAATTAATTAAAAAAAATTAAATGTGATCATTAAAATTTTGGTATCACATTTCCCGCAATTAATCACATTTACCCCAATGTGCTGCTTTCATAACTGTCCATATATTTTGTTGGTATTTTTTGTTATTGTGCATTTTCCTTCCTCTCTTTAGTCATCATATCTTGGTCAGTCTATGATGTAGCTCGCAGTTTATCCTGTTTTGTTTTTAAGTTCTATGGCAATAACTTGATTTAGTTTTTTTTTTCTTTTTTTTTTCAAGACACAAGTCAAAATTACAAGAGCGACAGCAATAATAACAACAAAAAATCAAAGTTTATGTACTCCTTTTGTGGTTTTTTTATTTGTATCTTAAGTTCTTTGTTTTTTTCGTCATCTTCTGTTTTTATTCTTATACTTTGTACATCCTTTTCAAGGATAATCACAGAGTAACTATAAGATAAGCACAACTTTTTAATATGGTATGCTGGCAAAGCACTTTTTAGTTTAAGTTTCAATTTTTGTTTTTTTTTTATTTTTTTTTTTTTCTCTCTATAATGATTTTCCAGGCCAAAATAAGCAAAAGTTAGTTGTTGGTTGTTTTTGGTCTTTAATGTCTTGTTGTTATAATTTTTTGGATAAACAATTGTCCAAGTCCAAGAAAATCAAATTTAAATTAATGACATTTCCGCCGCAAAGTGATTGTTTTCTTTTTCCTCTTTTTTTTCAAAGGAAACGTTATAAGAAAAAGAAAAAAAGTTAAATGTTGGTCGTTGTCGTTGGTTGGTTATAAATTGTGGAGAAACTACATAAAAAAATGTTATATGATTTTAATTTTAAAATTGTGTTTTAAACTTAAGTATATTGTGCTAGTTTTATAAAGTTTATAATTTAAATTTAAAAGCTTTAGTATAGATATTTTTTATACTCTTCACCACAGGTTTGGCATTCCGTTTGCAATTTCGAACATTTTTGTCAGAGAGCAAAAAATAATATTTTCTAGATCGTCGCATGAAATAACGTTTATGGAGTCACCAATAACCGACATCCAAAACAAAAAACTTTTAATGCATATTCATTGCGAAAAAAACGTAATAATATCCTTCAGCATTATCTTAAACGCAAATAGTCCTTTTCCAGGGTTGACCAAAAAAGGGTCAGCATTAATTTTTTCAAAATTTGTTTTATGAAACTTTACTTTTTAAAAATCTCAATAACAATATTAAAAATAAAAAGCTGGGAAAATTAAGAACTACATACGATCTTCAATTCTGAGATTTATTCATATAAATAGGGATCTATGGATTTGCAACATAAAAATGTGGGTAAAATCGATGGTCCTAACAAAAGAAAAGTACGGTCAGAAGTAAAAAATTTTATGAAACTTTACCTTTTTAAATCTTTTAAATATGGGTGAAATCGACTGTGTTTAAGACGGACCCAAAAAAATAAGGTAAATATGCATTTAAATAAGAAAAGGGCCCTTATTTATGATCACTCATATTTCTAAGCAAAAGTCGACATTTTCTCCAGAAATATCTAAACCCTCCTAACTTCCTAAATATGCATTTAAAAGAGTCAAGGGCCTTTATTTGTGATCACTCATATTTTTGAGGAAACTAATTTTTTTTATCCAGAAATATTAAAACCATCATTACTTAGTAAATAATCATTTAATTGGGAAAAGAGCATTAACCCATATCATAGAACTCTCATAATTTCGTAAATATGCATTTAAATGAGAAAAGGGGCTTTATTTGTGATCACTCAACATCGTAAAATGCGTAAATATGAATTTAAATGAGAAAAGAGGCTTTATCTGTGATCACTCACATTTCTAAGCAAAAACTGATTTTTTTATATGAAAATGACAACAAATCTTTAAACTCTTATAACTTCGGAAATATGCATTTAAATGAGAAATGGGGCTTTATTTGTGATCACTAATATTTTTAAGCAAAAATCGACTTTTATCTAGAAATATTTAAACCCTCAGGACCTTTCTCTGTGATCACTCATATTTCTGAGCAAAAATCGATTTTTTATATGAAAATGTCAAGAAATCTTTAAACCCTTATAACTTCGTAAATATGCATTTAAATGAGAAAAGGGGCTTTATTTGTGATCACTCATATTTCTTAGTAAAAATCGATTTTTTATATGAAAATGTCAAGAAATCTTTAAACCCTTATAACTTTGTAAATATGCATTTAAATGAGAAAAGGGGCTTTATTTGTGATCACTCACATTTCTAAGCAAAAATCGATTTTTATCCAGAAATATTTAAACCCTCAGGACCTTTGTCTGCGATTAGTAATATTTCTTAACAAAAATCGATTTTTATATGAAAATGACAAAAAATCTTTAAACCCTCATAACTTCGTAAATATGCATTTAAATGAGAAAAGGGGATTTATTTTGATCACTAATATTTTTGAGCAAAATCGATTTTTATCCAGAAATATTTAAACCCTCATAACTTCGTAAATATGCATTTAAATGAGAAAAGGGGCTTTATTTGTGATCACCCATATTTTTNAGCAAAAATCNACTTTTTATATGAAANTGACANAAAATCTTTAAACCCTCATAACTTCGTAAATATACATTTAAATGAGAAAAGGGGCTTTATTTCTGATTACTAAACCTCCGGCGGCTCGACTCAGCCGGCTTACAACCGATCGGCGCAGTTCTCTGACCCTCGTAAACAAAAAACAGCTGTATGCCGTAAAGAAACCAGATGTTTGGAAGATGAAATTGAAGAAAACAACAAAATTGATTTTAGTCTGGCAGTATTGAATAAAAAGAGAATGGATATGAAAATGTTGTCAAATAGTTTTTTTAAATAACTCGGCAACAATATAAAGAAAGGAGCTTAAAATCTATTTTAAAAAGTCGATTATTTTAAAATTGTTTTTAAAAAATATTACTCAATTTGCATACAATTTTTGTTATATTTGTTTTATCTTTTAAATTAAAATGTAGAATAAAAAACTTTCATATTTTCCAAAAAAAAAAAAAAAGTAAATAAATTCATTCGATACAAATATCTGCAATATGTGTTCATTTTGAAATCAAAACGATTTTGATTTTTAATACTGCATTGTGGGTGTGACGCATACATTCAAATACATACACTAAGGTCTCAGGATACCTGATAATATTATCAAACACATGGAGGAGTAATGGAGGGTTAATCAGCAGTATGAGTTCATTTTAAAATCAAAACGATTTTGAATTTTAATATTGCATTGTCAGTATGACGCACACATTCAAAAGCTCTCTCAATTTGACTAATCATACTTATTGCAGGAGCATTATTTGGCAATGGGGTGCTTTATATAATTGTTATATTAAATTTTTCTGACTAAAAACGCTTAGAGATTAAATGCTTAAAATCGCCACTTTTATACTGCACTTGACGAATTGTCATTACTGAATAGAAACCAATGATAATTGCATACAAAAAGTTTTTGTAATAAAGCTAAAAAAAAGGAAATTATTATAGAAAAATAATTCTCCAATAATGGCTTTTGATTTATGTATCGATAAAAATCTATTTCTAGATACTACATGTCGAACATGTAGTCGATTTTTTAGCGAGGATGTAAAGTTTTACAAAATATTTGAGGAAAAACTTAAGGCAACAACAAACGAGGGCGGTGGTGCAGTGGATGCCAGTAGTCTGCAAGCTAGTGACCTAAAAGATGGCAAAGTGTATGAGACATGCGAGGAGATTAAAGAGATATTTGAAGATTTAAATATATGGAAACTGAATGTAAGTTGAATGTAGAAAAGTAAAATAAATTATTCATACATATATTATTTGTTATTAGATCAAGCCATATGATGGTTTGCCACAACAATTGTGTGAGGAATGTTTTCAGCGTTTCAAACAGGTGCGTTCATTTCGTGAAGAATGTCTGGACAGTCAAAGAGTATTACAAAGCTATTTCTTGGACTTTGATAATCTTTTGGAGCCAGGTAAATTGTCTCCTACAACAGATGTGGTAAAATTAGAAGTGGATACCCAGGAAGATGCAGTTTTAGGCAAAGTTTCAGCTAGATCTTCACCCAAGTGTGGCACACAAGATTTAATGTCACCCTTCAGCAGTCCCAGATTAAGATTCAGTCCACGTTTTGCAGAATTGGGCAATTGCTTAGACACTTCCTCCTCTATGGGTACTCCTCCACCCCTGTTTGAGGAAATTAAAACAGAACCCATAGATATGGAAACAATGGAAGTGATGAAGGCAGAAAGTGAATTGCCATTTCAAGAACCCTTGAAAAAAGAATATAAAATTAGATCTCCCAATAATTCCTCTGACGAAGAGTCTTCAACGCCTACCTCCGATGAAGAGGTAGAAAGTGAAGAATCTTCTTCGTCAGATGATGAAGAATCTTTGCAGGATTTTAAAATGAAACAAAAGAAAAAGTTACACTCATATTTGAAATGCAAAATTTGTGGCCAATCTTGTCAAAATCGCCAACAGCTGAAAATGCATCACATGCGTTTTCATCCTCAAGAGAAACCCTTTGAATGTGATATATGCACTAGCACTTTTAAGTCAAGTTTTCTATTGGCCCAACATAAACTTAAGCACAATCGTCCCGATACCATGCAATGTGATGAATGTAAAAAATATTTCCGCAGTCAACTACATCTACAAAGACATTTTAAGAATTTCCACTTGACATCTACGTATACGTGTCATATTTGCAACCAACAATTCGAAAACTATACCCAAATGCGTTTTCAATATCACGTCCGGCAACATGGTGAAAAACGTTTCTCCTGTTCGTACTGTGACAAAGCCTTTCACCAAAAGATCCACTTAATCAATCATGAACGGACCCATACAAAGGAACAGCCATTTCGTTGTGATTTGTGCGGCAAAGCATATCGACAACAGACCGCCTGTCAGGAACACATGAAAACTCACAAGGATCCTACACCCTTTAAGTGTAAACATTGCTCTAAGGAGTTCTCACAGCGTTCTACACTGCGAATACACATGCAGAAAATGCACAATTTAGAAAAACAAACGAATTCAACACAAAACTTTGCCAGAAATTCAGGGAATACATCTGGTGTATTCGAGCAACATAATTTTATGAGTTTTTAAAAAACATGTATTTAAAATAATTTTTTTAGTAACTAAATAAAAAGTTTTTCTTAGAATAAGCTGGAATATTTTTATTAAACTTACATAATTTGCAAAAAAAAGAATGCACTATTAGATTTCTGTATATTTTTGTTGTGACATTAAAATATAATCATTTAAAATAAACACTTTCTTAACATATTCTTTTAAAATAATTTTTACTCTGTAAATCAGATCTCAACACAAACTGAATATCACTTTACCAATTTGGCCATTGGTTTTTATCGTTTTTTTTTTATTACTAAACTAACTTTTGCATTATCATGCTCTAGTTTGATGCAACACTGTATTAAATTTGTCAATAAACAACTCTAGCAATGCAAAATATAACGGTACTTGAAGTAAACAAAATGTAAACATTAAAGGAGAAGTAAACAAAATGTAAACATTAAAGGAGAAACGCCGACTACATGCTAACCATCAAAAGAGAAAATATAAGAAATCAACTTTATATTATAATTTATTTTTAAAATTTCAATATTTTGCACAACTCAACAACATTTTTGTTTCAATATCTAATAGTTTTCTCATCGAAATATTTATTAAACTTTTTCCAACCATAACGTTTTTTAGGATCTTTTTTACTATTTTCCGGCGTTAAGTTAGGCATTAAACCTGCCTTTTGTGCCATAGTTACTAAAGTGCCAATTTTCTTTTGCTGTCTGTGACACAGGCCGGTTATACGTTTGGGCAACATACAACCATCTGATCTTACATATTGCGATAGAATCAAAACATCAGTATGCTTTAGTTCCAAACCCAAAGTGCATTCTGGACAGAATTTTTCTGAACAGGCAGCTTTTAACATTTTGCCTTCACGAGGAGATGGTTTAGTAACAGCTTCAATAATTAAGGTATCCTTTTCAACTTTTTGCTGTACTAAATGCAAATAAATAGGTATTCCATTGTTAAAAACATGCCATTAGGTTATGAAACTATTTACTTGAAACTTACTCTCTTTAATTTGATTTATAGCTGTTGTTGTTATAGGTCTGGCATTAAGCAAATTTTTTAGCCATAGATTTGAGGCAGCTCTTCTTAATAAAGCCATTTAAATAGAATTTATTTAAGAATTTAATACAAAATTAATAAAAATTATTATAAATCTTTAGTAACAAAAAGAGCTACACTAAAGCTGTCAATTTATTAGATGAAAAAAATCATTCACAATAGTAAGTGTGCAGCTGTTTTATATAAAACAGAGTTCTCAACCCTATTTTATATTAAACATAACGTTTTATATTAAATGAATGTTAAAAACAGATTTGCATTTTTATTTAAATTTACAGTTATTTTTAAGGGCTAGAAAACGAATGAAAAGTAATTAGTTAATTAATAAAATAAATTATTAAGATTTTTTAATAAATTTAATATTCTTAATACTCAAATATTAATATTTTAATATTAACTATGCAAATGCAAATTACTAACAAAAATAGCAGGCATTTAAATATATAGCAATTTCTTTGTATTTTTTGTTAACAACAGACAATATGCTATCTAAATGAACAGTTTTTTATGGTTTTGGCCATTCTTAAATCTTACCGACTATCAACACATTATCAGGACTTTTAATCGCTTTTTTTATTAATTTGTAGATAAAAAAGCAGGTGCTTTTTGATAATCTACATTAATTTATAATGTTAAAGTAGTTAATTTATAAAACAAATAGATTTTTTAACCATTTAAATTGCTGTATATATTTTTTTTATTTTTAATGGTTTACATATTGTAACATTTGCAAACAATAAATATTGGTGTAAGACTCGTTTGAAAAAACAAATACAAGGACTTTGTTTTGAAAGTCTCCTTAAACAAAATTCATTATAAGGGGGTTTTCGTCTGAAATTGGGAATTGATATATATTTTTTTAAATAATAATTCCTAGAACAACGTTCTGTGTTATATTTTAATTTTTTCTCTTTATACATCATAAATTTCATTTTGTTTTTCGCAGATTTTGTAATTCCATTCTTTAAATTATATTTTAATATTTACATTTTATTAATTTTATTTTTAAAATAAAAAATAAGTAAAATTTCAAAATTTTCATTTATGTATATTGCAAACATAATATAAAAAACAAGGAATAAATAGTTTGAAATATATTGACTTTATTTTAAAATCATGAATTTAAAGCTTCCATATCATTTAAAATGTTATTGACGAATTTATAATATAACTAACGCACATTAAATATTCTTCTTTAGTTAAAAATAAAAATAATTCTAAAATTTATTTAGTTTGCCTACTTATGTTATCAATAAAAATTTAAATGAATCTAATAAATATATCAACTATATAAATGGTATTACAAAGACCACACACGAATAACAATAAATCAAAACATACCATTTTTACTGTGATTTCCAGATAACAAACTGTTCTCATCAAGTATTTGTTTATTTCGGCCGACGGATAACAAATATTATAATTTTAAAGATAACCATTGGTATAAATAGTTGGTCCGACTTTTTAAATAAAACAAAAGTGGTAAAGACTTTTCAAAGTAAAAGAAAAAATATTAATATGAAAAATTTTATTGCGATATTATGCTTAGGCCTATTAGCTGTGGGCTCGGCGGCTAAAATAGATCCTACTTGTATGCTGAAAGAAATGACACCCACGGTAGGTTAACTGGAATGTAAAACTAAAATTGGTAAAATATTTAAATTGCTTCCTTATTTTTTTATTAAAGGATGAACGTATACGTTCTCATGGTTACCCAGCTGAATCGCATTTTGTTGAGACCGAGGATGGTTATGTTTTGAACCTCTTCCGCATACCCTACTCTCATAAATTAAAAAACCAAAATGCCAAACGTCCTGTTATACTTTTGCAACATGGTCTTTTTAGTAATTCCGATTGTTGGTTATCCACTGGTCCTGATTATGCTTTAGCCTATCTTATGGCCGATGCTGGTTTTGATGTTTGGCTAGGCAATGCTAGAGGCAATATCTATTCTCGCAATAATACCAAAATGTCTTTGAATAATCCTAGATTTTGGCATTTTGATTGGCATGAAATTGGTAAAATTGATATACCCACCATGATTGATTATATTACTGAAGTCACTGGAGAACAGCAAATACATTACGCAGGCCATTCGCAAGGCACAACGGTTTACTTTGTTATGATGTCTGAACGTCCTGAATATAATATGAAAATTAAATCTGCTCATATGTTGGCGCCCTGTGCTTTCTTCGAGCATGGCACTTCAGTTGCTTTCAAAATCTTCCGTCCTTTGGTGGGTAAGCCGGGAGGAATTTGGAATCAAGTTTTAGGTGATATGGAATTGTTACCACAAAATACTTTAATTGCCAGTTTTGCGGATACATCTTGTGGTGTTGATCCCGCTTTAAAGTTCTTGTGTAAAAATTTGTGGCTTCTTTTTGCTGGCGATGGTTACACCAACACCAATATTACAGCGATGCAAGTTTTGGTGGAAACACATCCAGGAGGTTCGTCTAGTAATCAAGGTATTCATTATATCCAGTTGAGTGACTATAATAAAGGACGTTTCTGTCAAATGGATTATGGTGCTAAACAAAATAAACAAATTTATGGCCAAGAAACAGCACCAGACTATAATTTGGCCAATATTAAGGCTCCTACATATTTATATTCCAGCAGCAACGATGGTTTGTGTGATCCTAAAGATGTTGATACTTTAGTAGCTAATACACCACATTTGGCTGGTGATTATCGTGTACCTGAACAAAGTTTTAATCATTTAGATTTTATAGTAGCCCACAATATGAAAGAACTAGTCAATGATCCAGTTATGGCGAATATTTTTAAACATGAAAAATCTTTGTAAATAAAAGGAACAGAACTAATTGTTGTTACTAAGTTTTATTTAACAGATTACAAAAAAATATATTCGTTTGACATCGTGGGACAGGCCTTAAATAAATACTTTTAATAATATCAGGTGTATTTTTGAAAAGAACAATTGAAATAAAATTAAAACTTCTGTTGAGTGAGGTTCGGTGTTTTGCTACTAGATAGTTTATATGTGGTCTTTAGTTAATAAGAATCCATAACAGGGGACTTTGTGATACTTTTTTTGTTCATCGAATGGTACTTTTTGTAGTTCCTGTAATATTTAACCCAGAATCATGAAATTAAATATACATGGTCCTATATGGGAAAAACTTTACAAGAGCGGTCTTTATGGTACTTTTTTGTTCTTCTAATGGTACTTTTTTATTTTTTTATAATTATGAACCTAGAAAGATGAAATTAATGATATGTAGTCCTAAATGAATGTGAATCCATAAGAGGAGATTTTATGGTACTAATGGTACTTTTTGAATTTTCTATAATTTTTAATTTAGATACATGGTCCTAAGTTAATGAAAATTCATTAGGGGACATTGTGGTACTTTTTCGTTCATATGATGGTTTATTATATTTTTAAAGAATTTCGAAGTCAGTGATTCCATGTCAAAACGGATTCCATGTCATGTTGAAACATCCTTTACTGTAGAAGAATTTTTCATAAAAAAAATTAATTTTAATTTATATTTATTATTCAATAAAACCCGCGCAACGCCGGGTCAATCAGCTCGT
>MINK01176190.1:0-14844 GCA_001735545.1 Phormia regina | reverse complement strand
TAATTGTTTCACAAATTGTTTGAGTTAAAATATTTATTATAATTTTTTTTTGTTCATTTCTTGTTATGTAAATTATGTATTTAAATATTCTTATCGCGTTGCCATAACAATGTGTTTGAAAAGTATTTTTAAATTGTTTCATTTCTATAATTCTAAATTATGTATGGTATGTAGATAATAATATAAAAATATTCATAAATACTTATATAATGAGTTTGTATGAATGTGTGATTTCTTCTTAATGTTTTACATTTTTAAATAAATTTATTTAAAGCTTTTCATTTTGTCTTAAATACTTAAAATTTTTCTTTGTATTCATTTTCATGTTTTCCTTAAATTTCTTTTACATATTTGACATTTAACGATGAATAATAAATTAGTATTTTACACCGCAGTGGTTTTATTCAAATTTTATATAAATATTTAAATAGCTACTGCAGAGCAGTGGCATCAATACCGGCAGCAGTATCAACAGTAATAAAAAAACAAAACAAAATAACAACAAACATAATGACAATAAGAATAAATAAATTGTATGAATGAATGAACATCTTGTCTTGAGGCAAAATTTATTTATAAATTGTAAGCGATTTCCTTTTTTTGTTGTTTTATTAATATTGCCAAACTTATTGTTGATTAATATTTCATTCATATAAACGTCTTCCTTGTTTTTGTATTCTCGCCCATAAATGTCTGTCTATTTTTAATATTTTGATTCATTTCTCTCAGTATGTTTGTTGCTCTTACCATCAGTGTTGAATACTTGTAACATAAGACCATTTTACTTACCTTTGTGGTTGTAGATAAAAAGTTTTTTTTTTATCTTCAACCACAGCTGAGGAGGAGATTTGTGTAATGGCCACAAAACATAGGCTCTCTTTTGAGTTAATATATATATTTTAGTAAATATTAACATATTTAAATTTATATAATTTGGCCTGCTATCTTTCTGGTTTGTTCATAATTGCTTACAGTTCACTAGGAAAATTTTGTTAATTTAATAAAATTATATATAATTTTGAATGATTTTTATAGCAAAATCTAATTATTTACCGCAATTGGATATAAAATTATAACAAATCAAGAAATTTACATTCAATTGACCAAACCAATAATTTTATTATGTTAATAATTAATAATTTCATCTATAGGCTATTCAATAATCGGTGTAACTCGTGTTAATATACTTCATACATTTTTACTTGCTTTATATGTAGATTGATATTTTTATTGTATAGTAAATATTTATATTATACTACATATACACACTGAAAAAAATATACCTTACTATATTTTAATAAATTTCTTTTTAATTTCACATTTGAATTTAATAAAAGTTATAAATTAATTAAAAAAAATATTTTGAGTTACACTGAAAAAAAGAGTATTTGTAATGAATTCATAATTTTTTGCAATAATTTATTAAATTAATGTAATAATTCATACTTCCAATGAAAAGATTAATTAAAATACAATGAAAAAATAACGCTTTTATTAACATTTGATTGAAAAATAAAAAAGTTAATAAGTTCTAAAGCATGGGCGGTCGAATTATACATAAATATAAATTTATTCTCCCATGAGAAGTCGAGCAGTACAATTGATTATAACAAATGAATTAACCAAAGGCAGGAATTTGAAGACTTGCCTTCCCAACATGTAAGTAAAAGAATGTTAGTGGTTTAAAACAGTTTTTGAAATTTTCTATTTAACTTATATTTGTGCAGATAAAACAATTAAGATGCAAAGCTATTATAAGCCTCAATTACTAAGGGTTCGGAAAAAATCATGAATTCAAAAATCAAGAGGATTATATTCGTAAGTATTCATAAATACATAAAATATTTTAATTCTTTATTAAATTTTATTACAGACTGATCAAGATTTGAACGCTACAAATGGTGATCATCATGATATTTTTCTATTATATTAATGGCATTTATGTTAAGAATATATTATTTAATTTTTGTTTATAATGAGTAAGTATAGTATAATAAAATTATTCAATTTAAAATAAAATAAAAACCAGAAATACAGAACAATAATTTTCAATGTACGGTTTCATTGGAATAAAATATTAGTTCATTGAAATCAATGTACTGTTCACTAAAAATATTTATTTATTTATTTTTGTTTAATGAACGCATTAATTATTAAATCAAATTTTATGGCAATACATTGTTTTAATGAACCTGTAAATAGTGCACAAATTCATTGAAACAATTAACAATTAAATTAACTTTTTCATTGTATTTATGTACCTTTTTGGTTCTGTGTATATGTGCATACTAATAAAATTGACAGTTCTCCGAAAATTTTAAATAATATAAGTAAAAATGGATAAAATACTAATTAAATTACATTTACGTGGGCGAATCAATAAGTCCGTGACTTTCGAACTTTCTTTATAGAATGCAACACTGCTCCCATCAAGTACCACCTGTCAATAGAGTACCGACAAGTTTTGAGCAAATGTCGTCATTTACTTTGCGTTTAACGGCTTTTTAAAACATAAAACCTTGTGTATTTTTCCAAAAATGGAAAAAATGAATTTCGAGTGCTCATTAAACATTATTTTTTGCGAAAAAAAGCCATCAATCAAACCAAGGAAAAGCTCGATAAAAACTATGGAGACTCTGCTCCAATGGTAAAAAAGTGGTTTTCGTTGAGGTTTCACAAGTACAATTGACGCTGAACGTTCTGGACGGCCAGTTGAGGTGTACAACCTAAAAAATCCACGATATGGTGTTGGCCGACCAAACAGTAAAAGTGCGCGTGATTGTTGATGACATTGGTATTTCATATGGCGTTGTAGTTTCGATTTTAAATGATCGGGTGGGTTTAAGAAACTTCTCTGCAAAATGGGTGTCACGCGTGACAACTCCGAATGACTTTTGTAACTATGAAGGAAACATGGATCCATTACTGTACTCCGGAGACCAAGCAGCAGTCTAAACAATGAGCTTCTCCGGGTGAACCTGCTCCCAAGAAGGCCAAGGAAAGTATTTATGTACAACAAATATTCAACATTCTACCTCTTTTTGTGCGCTTTTAACCCAATGAGACGTTTTAGAATATAAAGACCTGTGTTTGATAAATGGTGAATATTATTGTCCAAATTTTATTTGAGTTGATTTAATGGGGATTTAAAAAGAAAACGACCCTTTATAGTCACACGATGTCTGCAAATTTTTATGAATGTGGGCTACCGAATTTGTGTACCTCATTCTCCGGATTAGCCCCTAGTACTACTTGATATTTCCAAACCTAAAGAAATGGCACGTCTGAAAGAGATATACAGATCCAACGGAAATTATTGACCTAAAAACAGATATCTTGATGCGATATGGATTTTCTAAATCTTGGAAGAAAATATACAAAACTAGGGAAACGTTGGACAAGTTGTATTGGTTGAAAAATAGATTATGTTGAAAAATAAATGTTTGGTTTGCAAAAAACAGACTGTGTTTTCCATTCATCGGGAATATTGTCCGGCCGGTCGTAGTTTATGTAGTGACAACAATATTCAAGCATTCTACTCTTTTTGTGCGCTTTTAACCCGAATGAGAACGTTTTTAGAATATAAGAATGGTCAGTGTTTGATATGCGGAAGTATTCACTTTGTGAGTTTTAAATAGCCTAATTTTACTAGTTATTCCAATCATTACAGCAAAATTCTCTCATAGCTAGAACGTCTAAAGTCCAAGATGTTATTTTTTTGTTTTAATCGAGCTGCCAAGAATATGAAATGCGTTCGAAGTTTTTAGAAAGCATAATAGATTTAATATAAGGTAAAACCATGGTTAACGTTTTGATTATCTTCCATGAAAACATCCCTTAATGTTTATCAACTTGTGTCATAGTAATGTTTACAGTCTCTTCTATTCCACACATTCATTGAAGTGGATGCTATTACGGAAGTTACATCTCTGCAATAGAGATAAGTAAGTAAGTAAGATATAGTCGATATTAAATTTGAAGGAAATAGTTTTAATTTAATTCATAGTAAATGGTCAAAGTCCAAGAAACACAAATTTTCAAAAATATGTTAGTTATAATGTTTGGTTGTCAGGACTCGGTATATATTATATTATGTCAAGTGTCTACAATTATATAGAAATCGATGAAAATTTTTCCTTACTGTAAAAACAATTTATATTTGGCATAATTCTGCATAAAAAATTTAAATAAATTTTTATAACAGTTCTTTATTATATCCCATCATTTGGATTATTAGAGCAGGCATCAAAACAAAATTTTTAATTAAATATGAAGCAATTTGTAATTGAATCCATTTTTTATACTTTTTTGTGTTGTGCTGTGTACATATCGTACTACTAAGGGTAGAGTTGGAAAGATATGTGATATATAGAAGTAAACTTGGAGTATTAGAGAGAGCTAGTAAATCTATAGTAATTTGTCATTCTTGTCTCTAGTCATTGTCTTAGGAAGTTCTGTTACCTAATATGTAAGTACAAAACGAAGCTAACAAATACATTACATATATACTAAATAAAAGTGATATAAAGATGCTTTATATTTTGAAGTTTTGTCACAAGACTCTTGTCTTGCTCTGCTGTCCTTGTTATAGGATTAGTAGGAAAAACGCATTAATTACAAATTACAAAGCCGAAATTGTCTTCCACTCGAATTGGTTTTTAATTAAAATTGCACTAAGCGCCAAAGAATTGAAAATGTAACTAAAACACCAGCAGTAAACTATTTCCCTCGTCGTTGCTCATTCTTCTAGTATTTATATTAAAAAATAGGGAAAAAATAATAAAAATGAAATGAACAGAAATTTCAATATTTCAGGATACATTGTTAGGAACTGAATGTTCAAGTAATGGTTGCAATGCTAGTAATAATAAATAATACTTGTTTTCTACATGGGATTTATGTATGTGTGTATGTTGTGATGAGTAGTGGAGGAATATTTAAGGCTTTCCCTTAAATCTGATGATCTTTAAACAGACAAAGTAATTTTCGCGTCAGATATGTAAACATGGTAATCAAAACACAAAAGACGTTCTAGGATTAATTTGCAGAATTATAGTAAAGAAAATTATAAGCGTTTCAAAGTCAAAACATTTCAATATTTAAATTTAAAGAATTATAATGTTGACTTGAAAGAAAACCAATGAACAAGATTTTCCGCTTTATTGGGATAATGTTCCGCGCATATTAATATTTAATAAAATCGGAGTTATAACAAGTGGAGAATGTTATATTCGGCTCGGCCCGAATCTATTTAATAGCCCACATCAAGTGTTCAAATTTTACATTATATGGAAAAGTGGCCGAAAGTGTCGGAATCCAAGCTTTGGTTTTCAAAGTTTATATTCGACCTTCAAACTATAGGTACGTCAAATTTCATAATCGTACAGTACTTTTATTTGATAGATATCGATTATATGTAACAAAATTTCCTTCATATTTAGATTAATATGGGAGGTGGGTGTAAAGTGGTGCGGACCACGCGCGTTTCTGGCTTCGAAGATATGTAAAGTTTTTATCAAAATTCTGAGTTATCGTACATGTTTTGTTAAAGATCAACATGAAAACTATGGAAGATGAGCTTTCACAAAGGAACACCTGTGGTGTTTTTTAGTGTTTTCCCTACAAGGAGGTTGGCGGTAAAGTGGGCAAGGCACACGCCCATTTTTGGTTCCGTGAAGGTTATAACGACATTTTGAACTATCTGTACAAGAATTTCGTTAGGTATACGCTTTCGTTAAATAGATATCAGCAGAAAACTATATATTAGAAGCTGGTCAATGGACACCCTGTGTTTCTAGTATTTTGCATAAACGGGAGACGGGCGGTAAAAGTGGGTTAGGAAACCGCGCGCCTTTTTTGTTGTGAGATATGTTGTCTTTGAAATTTTAACTTATATGGGATGTGCACGTTAAAATAGGGGACCAACGCCGCATTTCTGGTTTCCGAATTGACGCCTCGACACTTATTGTAACAAAAATTTGAAAACGAAGCTACAATGACAAACCTGTGTTTCCCTATTTTTTGCCCATATGGCAGGTGGGTAAAGTGGGACGGGAAAAGTGGTTGGACCATGGCCAGTTTTTGTTTTGAATGTTTAGTTGCCTTTGAGCTGATTGTAAAAATTTTATGTTGACGTTTCTCTTTGTATGGGGAGGTGGGGCGATAAAGTGCAGAACCACGCCACTTTTCTGTTTCGAAGTTTAACACTCAACACTATATCTCGCAAAATTTCATTATGGTAATATGCTTTGTTTTAAGAGATATCATCAATCAATGAAATGAAGCTACAATGACAATCTGTGTTTCTAGAATTTTGCCTATATGAAGAGACGGGCGTAAAAGTGGGCGGACCACGCCCATCTTTAGCTTTCCAATTTATATTGAACCTTTCGAACTATCTGTACAAAATTGTCGTTGAACCATACATGCTTAATCTCTTGGATATAATGTAGCAAAATAACTTTGAAACACGAGTCTACAATGGACACCCTGTGTTTTCTGGTACTTTGTCCTATATGGCAGGTTGGGCGGTAAAAATGTGGGCGGACACAGCCTATTTTTTCATTGTCGAGATTAATATTGTCCTTGATATTGAATAATATATGCGTTAAAAATTACCTATAGGAGGTGGCGGTAAAGTGGGCGGACCACGCCCATCTTTAGCGTTACAAATTTTATTAATGGACCCTTCGAACTACCTGTACAAAATTTTCGTTGACATACATGCTCTATCTCTTCGGATATGTCCAGCAAAAAACTTTGAAATAGTGCTCACATGGACACCCATGTGTTTCTGGTACTTTGATAGTGGGCAGGTGGGCGTTAAGTGGGCGGAACCCACGCCTATTTTCAATTGTCGAGATTATATTTGGTCCTTGAAATATTTGAATAATAATATCCGTATAAAAATTTCATTCGCTTAATATGTAGAGGTGGGCGGGAAACGGTGGCGGACCGACGCCCATCTTGTAGCTTCCAAAATTTATATTGACCTTCGAACTATCTGAACAAAATTTCGTTGACATACATGCTTATTTCTAGGATAGTATCAGCAAAAAACTTTGAAATAGAGCTAAAGCAATGGACCACCCTGTGTTTTCTGGTACTTTGCCATAAGATGGCAGGTTGGCGGTAAAGTGGGCGGCCACGCCTATTTTTCATTGTCGAGATTATATTAGTCCTGTGAAATATTTGAATAATATTTCGCTAAATTTCACCTTATATGGGAAGGTGGGCGTAAAGTGGGCGGACCACGCCATCGTTAGCTCTGCAATTTATATGAACCTTCGAACTATCTGTGCAAAATTTCGTTGCCATGACATGCTTATTTCTAGGATATATCAGCACAAAAACTTTGAAATAGAAGCTACAATGGTGACACTTGTTGTTTCGAATACTTTGCCCACATAATGGCAGGTGGGCGGGTAAGTGGGCGAACCATGGCTTTTATTTGTTTTTTGAGGTTAGCATTTGCTTTTGAATCTATTTATAGAACAATTTTTTTTTACATTTCTCTTTATAGTAGGTGGTGGGCGGTAGGAAGCGGACCACGCCCATTTTCGGTTTTCGAGTTTAATATACCTCAAACTTTTCGGCACAAAAATTTCGTTGTCATACATGTTTGTTCAGAAATATCAGCCAAAAAACTGATTTAGCAGCACAGGGTGCTTCTAATATTTTGCCTATAACTTTGTTATTTACTTACGGATTTTGCTCAAATTCAATCCAAAACAAACCTTGTATATGACAAATAACTGGGCCAAATTTCGTCTCCCTACGATTTTCCGTTCGAGCTCTATCCTGCTTTCAACAGACGGACAGACGGACAGACGGACGGACATGGCTAGATCGACTCATAATCGAACCACGACCCAGAATATATATACTTTATGGGGTCTTAAACGATTATTTCGACATGTAACACACGGAATGACAAAATCAATATACCCCCCATCTTTTTGATGGTGGGTATAAAAATACAGAGCAATTATTTTCAATGTACAGTTTCATTGGGACAAAACATATGTTCATTGAAATCAATGTACTGTTCACTGGTATATTTAAAATTTTATCAATAAACTTTGACATTAAATTTTAATATTAATGTATGGCAATACATTGTTACATACGGTCAAAATTAGTGCACAAATTCATTAAAACAATTAACTTTTTCATTGTAATTTATGTACCTTTTTGGTTCAGTGTATGATTAAAGATGAGTAAAACATATTTTCCCCTTAAAATGCAGAAGTTATAAATATTTCTTGTATTTTGATCAAATATTTGACTAGTCTGAATATGCCTTTGGTTTTGGAAATTTTTAAAACCAAGAATTCATATAAAAAAGAAGGTCATCCTAGTTTACACAGAAAAATTTTATTGATTATATCCCCCATAGTAACGAATCATATTTTACACACTAAACGAAAAAACATTTTGTAAGGATATGTATGAGTAAATAAAGAGGTAAACAATATTTGACAATGAACTTGAAATAATATTTATCAATGTAATGTATGTAATAAACACCCGGAGATGTCAGGGTTTTTATTTATGCATACAAATGAATTTTAAATTATTTTTTAATCAATTAAGGAATAATTTATTATTTTCCAAAAAACAAAGAAATTATATGACATATGAATGATTAGACAATTAAGTCCGAAAAAAAAGTAAACAAAAAAACACACAATTAAACAAAAACAAATTGCACAAATGTAACAGTAGTAATTATTTTAGTAATTGAGATTAAATGACAAAATTAAAACAAAATATATACATACATATGTATATATAAAAAGAGAATATATAGTGATTATTAATTGACATTAGTGAAGAGAGCATGATGGTGTAATGACAACAAAGAAGGTGCTTATGAGTCAGATTAATAAAACGAACCTTTTATTTTCTTTTGTGTCCATTGAAAATTCCATAACATTAAAAAGTTGCATAAATTTTTTAAATATTCACACGTTTGACAATTAATTTTTAGTATTTATTAATTTATTGTTTTTGTTTTTCCTTTTGCTTCTATTTATTATTAAACAAATTATTATTGTTGCGGTTTTATTATTTATATTCAATTTATATTATTATTATTGTTTTTAATACTATTGTTATTATTTACAATGTGAGTAAATATCACTTAATTATTGTTATAATTTATTGTTTATATTATTTATATTAATTACTTTTATTTAGGAAAAAATAAACTATAATTTATATCACAATTAAAATTTTTCTTTGGGGATTTTTATCTAAAACAAAAAAATATATATTTAATATAAAAAATGTATTTATTTAATTAATGAATTTCTAATTATTTATTTAAATAGTAGTATTTTTTTCGCATGTTTGATACAAGTCATTGTAGAGTTTCAACTGATAAGATTAATTATTTGTTATTGACATTAGAATAAATTAGATCACGTGCAAATTAGTTAGACACTACACGAATATTTTTTTTTTCTTTTTTTTTTCAAAGATAAGATTTAAATCCTCAACATTTAAATAGGCAATAACTAGTATTAAATTTTAAATAATTTATTTCAAAATATATTTGTTATTGATTTTAGGCCTTCAAGATAATGAGAAAATCAAGTAACGCACTTGAACTGTTTTGTATGAAATTTACAAAAAAAAAATATATAAATTCTTAAGTGTCAAATATGACATTTTGACTTTCCATCAGATACAAATGTATTAAAATTCAAACAATATGTTAAACTAAAGCGAGATTGTGGTCTATATTCGAATCTTTTATAGTCTTCACCTTCTTAAAAACAAATAAAAATTTCGCCTTAAAGTATGCTTTCATACTTTTACATATACAAATTTACATTACAATGTTTGTATTTTATTTTTTCTTATGCACGTTTGGGCTTGTGTATTCATATTATTATCATTTTATTATTATAAAAATCTTTAGCTTAAACAAGGACTTCAAAAAGTAAAAAATTATTTAGCCCAATATTTCAGTTATTATTGAACCGATTTATTAAAATTTTCACAACATAAATTCAGAAAAAATTCCGAGAAGGTCCCTAACATAAACGCAGGCTTTTACATCTCGAAAATTGTTTTTAAAAACCATGTTTTTATAATTCGATGATAAAGAATTTCAATAGCGAAATTTTCGTAAGAGTTTCCGATCGTTTGATATATATATTATATATATATCAGTTATCAGTAGGATTCATAAATGCCATTTCAACCGACACACGGGAGGATATTGTCATCATTTCTTACAAAGATCCAGAAAATATTAACTTTTTTGCTCCGACAAAAATTTTCAAAATTACAAACGAAATGACAAACTTTATATACCCTTTACATATCACAGTGGGGCTGAATCGAAAATTTTTGGAAATAAATCTCTAGCAGAGGTGCGTAAAATACTAGGTCTGGATAATAACTCAAAAACTGGTTTTAAAAACGGTTGCATAATTTCAATAGCGAAATTCTTGAAAGGATTTCCGGTGGTTTGATATATATATTATATATGTCAGTAATCAGTAGGCTTCATAAATGCCATTTCAATCGACACACGGACACGGACATCATTTCTTACAAAGATCCAGAAAATATTAACTTTTTTGCTCCGACAAAAATTTTCAAAATTACAAACGAAATGACAAACTTATATATACCCTTTACATCTAACAGTGGACCAGAATCCAATTTTTTTGGAAATAAATCTCTAGCAGACGTGCGTAAAATATTAAGTCTGGAAGGGGAATCTAACAGACCATTTATGGGCGCAACTTAGGAGTCTCAAAAATAAAAAAATAATGAAATCGCTTGTCAAATTATTGTTTCACGTTCATTTTTAAATATTTTTATATATTATTGTAGGCAAAATATTTGTCTTTTATAATTTTTCAGTTATTTATCTTTAAGTACCTCACATCCTCCCCAATTTAACCCATTTAAAAGAAAAAGTATACACTCGATTTGCTGGTCTAAATTACATTGCATAGCTGATATAATTCTTCGTTATGAGTGGTTCCATGTCAAAACAGCCAGCAATCGGATTTAACATCTCCGATTTCAATGCACTGACCATTGCAAGTGTTTCCGAAACATGAAATTTCAGACCCATGTTTCTTCCCGGTATGGAAATATGACAGTTAAAAAAAGAAGGAAAAAATATAAATATCTATTTAACTACTAATAACTTACTAAATACACATGGTAGACCTTTAGTTGTTGCATTTTATAGATATTACCTTCATAACGATATATACATAGTTTTTTAGATCAAAAGTTCAAAGGTCAAAGTTGGAGATAAAAAAATTAAAACTATTATATCTCAAAAATCGTTTTTTCAATTCTTAAAATATTATTTATTATTGGCATTAAAATTTCAAGTTGGATCCTTATTTAGTTTAGAAGTTACGCAGAAAAATAAAATCCAATTATTAGTAACTCCTAAACTACAGAAAATGAAAATACCAAATGATATATAGTTAGTTACTTTAGATCGAAAGTTCAAAGGTTAAAATAAAATTATAAAAAAAATAAAACATTATATCTCCGAAAACGATATTTTAAAATGCTAAAAAATATATAATATTAATATAACTGTACTTTGTGCTTGTACAAAATTATATGTTGGACACTGATCAATTAGTTTAGAAGTTATGTAACAAAATATGAACTGAAATCTAATTTTTTAATGCAAAATTTTAATTTTAATAATTTCTGTAAATATTTTAAATTTTACATATAAAAAATGTGCTTTTGTTTTGTGTTTTACTTCATAACTCCTAAACCAATAGAGGCTCCAACAACGAAATTTGGCACAAATATAAAAAAGGGTTTCATTATCAATATATGTATTTTTTAAGGATTTTAAAATATCGTTATTTGAGATATTAAGCTTTAATCTTTATATTATCAATTTTGACCTTTGAACTTTCGAAGTATATAAATATTTTAGTTGTCCTTTTAGAGTTCATGAGTTTTTCTATTAAATGAAATAAAAATAAAAAGTGTACAATATATACTAATTTGTTCTCGTAGCCATTGTTCCAATAAGTGTTTTGAGGTACTCCACTTTGAGCTCCCTTACCTCCGCCCCTGAAGAGCCTGTTGAATCTTCCTTCTAAATTTAACAGTGGCGCGGATCCACGGGGAGGGAAAAAGGGATATTTCCCTCCCCAAAATGAAAAATCTTAATGCAAATTTGTACAAATTGTCAAAAAATTTAAGGTAATAGTTGGGAAAATCATTCTATTTCCTCCCCCAAAAGAATTAACTAGATCCGCGACTGATTTAACATTATACACTTTTTTGCTACGCCTTTACAAAATTTCACGCAAGCCCAAATAAGCGATCAGAAGTTACAGATTTATTTCCAAATATGTCAAATTCTCCCCAATGTGCACCTGAATAAGCACTGTGCACATTAAATTTTTAAGTAAAAAAATTTTTACTTAAATTTATATTTCCTTTTTAATAAATAATGCTACTGAAATCAAGTGAATTTAATAGAAGTATAATTCACTCAATATTAGGTTGGTAATACATTTGGCTACAATCTAAATGGATAAAATCATATTAAATTCTATATTTTTATTTTCAAAAAACAATTTATTTACTTAAAGATATTTTCCTACAAATTTATTCCATTCGTTTAATTTAATTCTACGTTCAAAAAGAAAAAAACTCCTCTAAACTTAATATTTGTATAAAATTACTTTTTTATCACTACTAATCTCACGGTTTTAATAAGTACGTAGTGGCTGGTACTAACTAACAAGTGTTGTTAAGAAATCACTTCTTATCAATTCGATTAAGGTGGTTGGTCATCATCTGGTTTATTTAGTTTTGATTTTGTGTCAAACCACAAAAACGAACATTACTTTTCGCGGGTATTTTTTTTTTTTATTTCTTTATTTTTGTATTTTTTTGACAAATACTTGTAATAGATTCAATGGAAACAAACTGCTGATAAAGATTTTTGACGTAATAAAAATATAGAGAAAAAACTGTTAGAAAAGCAATTAAAAAAATCGCATTAAATAGAAAAAAAAACGTGATCTATTTTAATTAGAATGTTTTTTATTTAATTGTGTGGCCTTTTAATTTATATTATTGCACTATTACGGCAAGTTTTGATATGACAAAAGGAAGGAGATTACAGAAATATTAACACATTGATTGTTTTATATAGAATTTGTTTTGTAAGACCGATACTACATATGTTTTCATTATAAATTACCATAACACCTGTAGAATTTATGACAAAACTGAATTTTTGAAAATCGTGAAAAATATATTATAAGCATCGAAATGTTTCTGATGATTGAAATATCCATCACGCCGCACATTGGGGTAAAATATGTCAAAAGTGGCGATTAATTTAATTTTTAAATTAAAATTTTTGTAATTAAGTTGGGTACCGAATAAAAAGACAGAATTTTGTATCAACAACAATTAAAATCTTCAAGTAATGTTAAGTCAAAGCTTTATATTTTTTTTACATTAAAAAAAATTAAAAGGGAACCATTAACTTCAAGTATTTAAATACAATTTTCTTCAAATATATTTGAATAATTTTCTGAAAAATATTACATATTGTCCACTTTGATAATACGAAAAAAAAATAGTACGAATACGCCGCCGGATTTGAGGCATATATTTATATACCAGTAGATTTCATGCAAAAAAAAAAGAAACAACTTAAGTGCAGACATTTTCTTTGCTTTATCAAACAATAAACAGTGGGACAAAATCAAAATAAATCTGTAACTAATGTCATAGAAAATGTTTAATCATTAGCGATTTTTTGTTCTTTACCCGATTTTCAAGATTTTTATATCACTATAAAGCTCTTAGTAAGTCCTTTAGAAAACATACTTTCGTAGAATATATAAGGGAAATAGTACCTCTTATATATTTTGTCGAAATATTTTTCTTTGAAATTTCAACAATTTCAACTTTGAAAGATCAAAGGTCAAGTCTTTTCCAAACATTTTCAACCGATCTAATGGCCTTTTTCTAACTAATTTAATTGAAAAACGTTGGCAATGGAAATTAATTTTCTTGATCAGTAATCAAATCCCGGAAAACGGGATTTTATTATTTCAAATTCCGGGATCCTGGGATTTTTCGGGATTTTTTTTTTTTTTTGGTATTTATTTTTCAAATTTTAAATATAAGAAAAAATAAATTTTGTATACATCCCTAAAAGCAAAAAAAACCCAAAGTGATTAGAATTCATATTTCTTAGAAGGAAAAACATTATCGTCGCAATCTTCTAGGAAAATATCTTCCAAATGTTTGTAGGGATATTTCAATAGAAGAAATTTGTTTGTATTTTAAAAAGCAATTTTTAAAATAATTTTGTAAAATTTCTGTAAATATTTTTATATTCTGTTAATTTTTTGTATTGTATTGTATTTATGGCAATAAATCCCGAGATTTTTCATTCAATCCCGGGATTCGGGATTTTTTAATCCCGGAATTTTCGGAATCGGACTGACATCCCCATCAAAAATATTGTGCGCTTTAATTTTAATTACTCTACAACTAATTAAAAATGTTTTTTTTTTAACAATTTTATTTGATGATAACGATGTACCAAATATTATACGCTATGCTTTTAAGGTTTAAATATCATGAGGTGTCCTTTCAAAGCTTAAAACTATACGCAGAGAAAAGAAATGGTTCAGGTGGCCATAAACTATGAATGTAATATATGCCCAGCAAAAAACGTTGAAGTTCTTCAAAAAGAGAACATTTTCACAACTTCAAAATTGGAACAAAGTGCATATTTTAAACGTTTTTGGAAGTTCTTAATAATTACTTCCAAAAAAGTTAAAATAAATGAATTTTTAG
>MINK01176185.1:1399-12013 GCA_001735545.1 Phormia regina | reverse complement strand
TTTTTTTTAATTTTCTTTAAAATTCCAGGTGAAGTTTATGTTTTGGATGATGGTGGTGAGGTGGATTTAGATTTGGGCAATTATGAACGTTTCTTAGATGTTACTTTGCATCGTGATAATAATATTACCACAGGTAAAATCTATCAATTGGTAATAGAAAAAGAACGTAAAGGAGAATATTTGGGTAAAACAGTACAAGGTAATTATTTAATATTTTTAGAAACAACAATAAACTAATAAACAATAAACTAATTTAATTAACCTTTTTTTGTGCAGTGGTTCCTCATATTACAGATGCTATTCAAGAATGGGTAGAACGTGTAGCTGAAACACCTGTACGTGGTAATTCCAAACCACAAGTATGTATTGTGGAATTAGGTGGTACTATTGGTGATATCGAGGGTATGCCTTTCGTTGAAGCCTTTAGACAATTTCAATTTCGTGTTAAACGTGAAAATTTCTGTGTGGCTCATGTTTCTTTGGTACCTTCACCCACTTCTACGGGTGAACCGAAAACTAAACCCACTCAAAGTTCTGTACGTGAATTGAGAGGTTTTGGTTTAAGTCCTGATTTAATTGTTTGTCGTTCGGAAAAACCTATTGGTTTAGAAGTTAAAGAGAAAATCAGTAATTTCTGTCATGTAGCTCCCGATCAAGTTATTTGTATACATGATTTAAGCTCTATATATCATGTTCCATTGTTAATGGAACAAAATGGTGTTATTGAATTCTTAAATGAACGTTTACAATTGAATATTTTGCCCAGCAAAAGGGAAAGATGTTTACAACAGTGGAAAGATTTGGCTCGACGTTCGGAGACTTTGCGCAAAAATGTCACCATTGCTTTGGTGGGCAAATATACAAAATTCAAGGATTCTTATGCCTCAGTGGTTAAGGCTTTACAACATGCCGCCTTGGCTGCTGGTTATAATCTTAATTTGAATTTTATTGATTCCAGTTTGTTGGAAAAAGAAACTTTACAAGAGGCTCCTTCTAAGTACCACAAAGAATGGCAAATGTTGTGCGAAAGTGATGGTGTTTTAGTACCCGGCGGTTTTGGTTCTCGTGGTATAGAAGGTAAGATAAAGGCTTGTCAGTGGTGTCGTGAAAATCGTAAACCTTTCTTGGGTATTTGTTTGGGTTTACAAGCTGCTGTCATAGAATTTGCGCGTAATGTTTTGGGCTTGAAAGATGCCCATACCACAGAAATAGAACCCAAAACAGCTAATGCTTTGGTTATTGATATGCCCGAACATCATACGGGACAAATGGGTGGTACTATGCGTTTGGGTAAACGTACCACTATTTTTGTCGATGAACCCAGCATTATACGCCAACTGTATGGTAATCCCAAAACAGTAGATGAACGTCATCGTCATCGCTATGAAGTCAATCCCAAATATGTACCCCAATTGGAAGAGCATGGTTTACGTTTTGTGGGTTGTGATGATACACATACACGTATGGAAGTTATAGAGTTAAGAAATCATCCTTACTATGTAGGCACTCAATATCATCCCGAGTATCTGTCAAGACCCCTTAAACCCTCACCACCATTTTTGGGCTTAATTTTAGCCTCCGTAGGCAAACTACCCGGCTATATAGCTAAAGGTTGTAGGTTATCACCACGTCAACAATCAGATGTTTCTTCCGATGAAGAGGAATTTTTGGTGGCTGAAAACCTAAAACAATTGAAGCTTAATGGTAATGTTAATTTAACACCCAATGGCTCAGCAGTGCTATTAAATGGCAGTCCTCTTGCTTCAGATTCAGAAGCTACTGCTTCAATAGTAAATGACCAAGCTAATATTTTTCCTTGTTAATAAAATATAAATACCCTATATATATATATTTTTGAATATATACTTTAAAAATAACGAAATTTATTTGTCTTCTTCTTAGTTTTCTAAAAAGAAAATAAATATATATAAAAAAAACAATTTTTTCTAGCATGTAAGCTTAAAAAGATAATGTGCTAATAAGTGATGAATGTTAGTTAAAAAATAATTTTACTTAAATTGATTAATAAAACAAAAACAATCTGTTAAAAAAATGTACACATTTTATTTTACAAAATAATTAATTTATAACAAAAATAAACAAAATATTATTTATAATTCCCTTTAACTGGCTAAAAATTGAACTAAAAATAAAACTAACCTTAAAATCGAATAAAATGTAAAATGTTGAAATTGTTTTAAATTAAAATGTTAAACAAAAGTTATTGTATTACAATTTAGATAGAAAAGATATAGATTATATTTATTTTATTTAATTTTTATTTTAGAGGTTAGTTTTATTTTGAGGTTAAAGGGCTTTATATTCAATTTATGTTTTTTTTTTTTCTTACAAATTACATTGAATATCTTTTAATACAAATAGTTTTAAAACTCTCTACTAATTTTATGTTTTACAATTTTTTATATAATTTTATATATAAACTCACATACATAATAAATAAAAATAGTTTTGAATTATTTTTTCTTTTTTTTTTAATAATTTAAGTTAAAATTAATATTGGATTTATGTTTTATCATAAAAATGTATGTTATAATATTTGAATATCATTTTTAAATATTTAAATAAAACAACAAATAAAAAATAATATTAAATAAATTACAGGTTTTCATTTATTAATATAAAACAAATGAATATGAAAGTAATAAAGGTATTAAGAATGGGTTGATGTATGTGAATTGTTTAATGATATTTTCATTGTTGTAAAAAGGTGTTGCCTTTGTATTCTGTAATATTATTTAAATATTACCCCTCCCTCAGTCTCATAAAATGGTAGCTATTTTATGGTAAAATTTCAAATTGTTGGTAAAATTTTGGAATTTTTAATAATTTTTGCATTTTTTTGAGATTTTAGAGAAATTTTGAATTTTTAGTAGAATTTTGGATTTTTGGAGAAAATTCGAATTTTTAGTGAAATTTTAGATTTTTCAAGAAATTTGATTTTATTTGCAAATTTTCTGATTTTTAGTCAAAATTTTAAATTTTTGCGAAATTTTCAAATTTTTAGTGAAATTCAAATTTTTTGCGAAATTTCGAATTTTTAGAGAAATTTTGGATTTTTCGTAATATTTCGAATAAGTGTAGAGAATTTTCATATTTTTAGTGACTATTTTAATGTAAATTCTCGTATTTATGCTTTTAGTAAAATTCCGAATTTTTGGTGAAATTTCTTATAATTTAATATGAAAACTAAAATTTAATAAAAACTGTTTACTCTATAAAAATTATGATTACTCTATAAAAATTTTAAAATTCCTTTCAAGTCTAATTATTAGTGGTAAAATATTGTTTCTAAATATATTAAAAACTTTCCCTAATTACTTTAGTTCTTCTGATTTCTGTTTTTCTTAATAAATAATAAACATTAGGGGGTTTTCATCCAAACCTTAAATATTTGTAAAACTTTGAAAAGTTATTCATACAATTTATAAATGTCTATGCTTCACCTTCATTGTGAAATGAATTCGTAGATTAATTGTTATATTAACATTAAATCATGAAACAATTATATTAACATAAAAAAACAAAAAATCTCTGATAAATATTTTAGCTTAAAATCTTTTTATTCTCAAAATTAAGCTAACAAATTCAAATTTAACTGTTTTCTTTAACCACCCCATTATAAATAACTTGGCAGCACTTTTCAACACAGAGTTGCTTTCTTATGTTTTATCAAACCTTCACAGTAAATATGGCATCTTTGTAGGAAATCCAGTTTGACATTTACTAGTTTTTGTTTATAAATAAAAAAAAAAAACACAAAAAATCTGGAAAAGTACAGAAAATCATTAAAAAATAATAAAAATTGCACAAAAACTTTTACCAAACTATGGATAAATTAACCACTATAAGTGCTACACTTTTTATGGCCGCAGATGTCTTTGCCATAGTCAGTTTGGCCATGCCTGATTGGATTGTCACAGAGGAGGCTGGTAAGTGAATTAACAAATTTTTATTTTTTATAAAATATTGTTGAATATAATTCATTTTTCTTTAACTCGCATAAGGTGATATACGCCTTGGCCTCATGTGGACTTGCATGACACTTTACAATCGTCCACAAGTTTGTTATACCCCTGAGCTACAACCCGAATGGCTGGTGGCTTTGGTATGCATATTTATTGGCTGTATATGTATTACCACCACTGTGATATTGTTAGCCTCTAGTACTTGGGATCGTAATGTTATACCCTATGCTAGATGGGTAGGATTTACTGCAATGGTTTTATTTTGTTTAGCCGCTGTAGTATTTCCTTTAGGTTTTCATATTGAAGAAATTGGTGGACAGGCCTATCAATTACCCAATACCTATAAGATAGGTATATCATATATACTTTTTGTATTGGCTTTATGGATAACAGTGGTGTCAGAATTGTTTGCGGGAAAAGTGTGTTTACCACATTTTTAAGTGAAAAAGTAATTTTAAGAGTAACTAAATGTTTATCTTCTAATCAAGGGAGGATGAGGTACATTTAGCTTTGAATTTAGTAATTAAGTAAAATGTTTTATTAGAATGATTTTCTAGTCTGATTTTATGTTAAAAATCATATTTTGAAATTGATGGCCTGGCTGACTAAATTATAGAACAAAATTTTAATTTCCTGCGAACTAGTATAGATAATTAAATCCTTACGGAAACATACAAAAATTATTAATATACTTCAATATTATATAATATCTACATTATGTTTTTTTACTTGTTTTTTTGAAACAAATATATTTTCTTTTTCTTTGAAAAAATTGTAAATATTTTAAAAATATTTAAAGAATCTTAAATTAAGAACTGTTTATATTTAAATAATACTATATTGTGGCATAAAGACCTTTGGATTTGCTGAATTTATAGCATTTCATTTTTTTCGAAATATTTATCTTATAATTAAATTTTTTTCAAAATTTGCATCAAATTTAAAAATCTAAAATCTTCGAAAATTTCTTACTATTTAAGATATTTTTTCAGTTTTTAAGTAAATTGTACCTTTTTTTGTTGATTTTTTATTAATAGTTTTTAAGTCTATATCATAGAAAATAATATATAAACATATTTAAAATTTATGTGTTGTAAATAGTAGTTTTTTGAACTCATTAAAAAATAATTAATTTTTATTCTCAATAAATCAATTTTTGAAATTTAAAGATGTAAAAAAAAGAAATTTCCACAAAAGCTACCATTTTTGGGGAAAGGTTCTAGCCACAAGCCCTATTCAAACTTGAATTTTTATTTATTTATTTATTTATTTATTTTTTTATTAATTCTTCATTTACATAACCGAGACCATTGGTGCCTTATATGGCTAATCAAAGCTACTAAAAATAACAATTTCAATAAAAAGTAAAAAAATAAAATTTCAAAAATAAAGGCAACTACTTGCATTAAATTGAGATCAAACAATATCTAATATTACCATAATGAAAGCTGGAGCATCTATATAATCAATTATATTTAAATAGAAAGAAAAATTGCTCTTCTATAAAATTCCATTATCTTGAGTGTTCACATATTGAATTGATTTCGTTTTAAAAACCGAATAAGAAAATTTTCTTAGTTCAAGTAGCAAGGAATTCCAAGTCCTTGAAACTCGTACCTGATATGATTTACCCAATGTACTCAAACGTCTAATAGGATCGTCTGTGGATTTCTCGTGGAGCGGAAAAAATGAAATTTGTCCACAATATATTCCGGGCAACGTCTTAAGACAGATTTATGAAAAAAAAAATAGTAAAATCCTAATATTGATAAAGATAACAAAAGACGATCCAAGGAAACTAAGTACATGTAAAGAATAATTCTGTTAAATATGAATCTATATACATCATTTGAATAGACAAAAGGAAAACAAGAAACTCCATCAACTTCAAACAAAAGGTCATTGATGTAAAGCATAAAAAATAGGGAACTCCAATAATAATCCATTTGATTTGCGACTGGGAAGTACCAACCGATACATATTAGTATCAATCTCTGAGATAAGATTGAATCAAAGTACACGAGGAATAGGAAAAAACAAAATTATATAGCATTTTATTAAGTAATCTGAATTGCAAAACCCTGTCAAAAACTTTTGAAAAATCTTTTACTTATTTTTTCATTTTTTTATCTTAAGTTGGGATCTACTCTAAATTCTTTTAGTTATACAGTGTTTGACAATATAATGGAAACTTTTCCTAATTTTTTATAAATAGAACAAAATTCAAAATAAATTAAAAAAATATATATATATATTTTTTTGTTCTACATAATTTGTATTGTACTCTTATTTACTTAAATAAACAAAAATTAAGAACATAAATTATTAAATTCTAATAATACAAAACAAAATTAAAATTATTCATAAATATGGTACCGACAAAACAATGGAAACTTAGGTATTATCTTAATAAATATGGTCTGAAGTTTTGAATAAGTCAGTAATTTTTTGGGTATCCTTTGTTTTTAAGTACTGCTTCACAACGACGATGCATTGAACCAATTAAAGAGTCAATAGTCTCTTTTGAAATATTTTGCCATTCCCTTATAACCGCAGCCGATAAATCTTTCTGGTGTAATTTTGAGTCCGTATTTTGCGATCTACTATTTCCCATAGATTTTCTATGGGATTGAGATCTGGTGATTGGGCAGGCCACTTCAAAATACGTACCTCATTGGATTGTAACCACTCGGTTACAACCCTAGAGGTGTGTTTGGGGTCATTATCGTGTTGGAATCTCCAAACTAGCGGCATATTTTCCTCAGCGTATGGATACATTACATCGTTTAAAATTGTTCTGTATCCTATACCAGTCATAGTATCTTTTATAATATGAATTGGACCCATACCTTGGCCTGAAAAACATCCCCAGACCATAACTTAACTGTCTTGTTAGTATATTTTGGGTCCAATCTCTTTCCCTTTGGTCGTCTTACAAATGTTCTCCCATCGCTGCCTCTTAAATTAAATTTGGACTCATCCGAAAATAGGACAGTATTCCATGTCTNNAAAAAGGTCAGAAAAGGCTAAATATCCCAAAAATAAGGCTAGAAAAAAAGCTAATATATACTGATGCTGAGCTAGTTAGGTCTCAACATTTCTGACAGAAGTTTCATAACAAAGTCTTCGACCATATTCCAGAGAGATTTCTTAATTTCAGTGCGATTAAACAAAGTGAAATAGATATAATTTTCTTTAATATAATACAATTAAGAATATTGGGTTAAAAAACCTTAAATATTTTTGTAAAATTAATTTAACGAGTATGATTAACACAAAAGTATTTTAACAGTGCAAATTGTTTGTTCCCACTATTTAATTACTAGTTTTTTGTTGTGAAATATCAACAAGACACAACACATCCAGCAAAAACTTGGTAATGGCATGTAGTTACAGATGTACTTACTTTTCAATGACAAGGTTTAAAAACTGAATAAATTGTTGTCTTTGATAAAGTGTTTGTTGTTAAAAAAAAATATAATAAAAAATTATTTGACAAAATATTCAAAATAAAATGTCTTGACATTTAAAAATACACAATCAAATTAAATATGAAAATATTTTTACAATTTTCAATTATTTGTTGCTTATTCTTCTTAAATTATGGTAAGTGTCAAAATATTATTGCAAAATAGTGTAAAATTTTTATTGCTCTTTTTATAGTGAAGAGGTGAACAGTTCAGTAGCCAAAAATTGCCCGGATTTACATATTTTCTAAAATTGTTTTATTTAAAGGTAAGAAAATTTCATTAATTACATTCGGATAACACGAAAACCGGATTAAAATCTTGTATATTTTCAGCCTGGGACTTCTGCGAGGAGCAGATCCTGAGATGAAACTACTCCAAGCAAGAGTGGAACCATAATTGTGTTTACATGAGGTGCAGTCGGTTCCGGGAAACAGAGTGCAACTATCGTCAGGATTTTCACCTGTGGCATGGACTGAGAATATGCGGAAGATAACTGTTGGATGGTTATGGTATGTATATATTTTAATTGAAGCATAAATCATGTATTTATTTATTTCAAACATTATTTATTGTATGATTTCTTTTTAATAAAATTAAAAAAAAAAATCCAACTAATTCCTTTTGTTTTAACTAATGGCTTCTGTAATATTTTAAAATCAATGAGTTACTGAACAACTTAAAAGTAATTAGTTCCTCTAATGACATCTGAGTAATGGCATGAGGTAAGTAGTTGCCTCTAATGTCATCACCGTGTTAAAATAATGGGTTATTCAGCTAATGTGTAAGTAGTGTAAAGCCATTATATTAGCTTCTTAACTCATTACTTGGCAACCAAAGTTTTTGCTGGGTATAATATTTATTTAAAATATGGAATTTATTTATTTATTTATTTATTTATTTATTTATTTATTTATTTATTTATTTATTTAGTGCTATACTTACGGTTACTTTTATGGCTCTTCATCAATCTGTTCCGTAGTTTGGAAGATACAAATTTATCATTTAATTTTTTTACATTAGGCCCACTGTAAGCTTACTCATATTTTTTATGATTTTCTTATAAATAATTTATAGTTAAACAATCACTTACATTTTTTTCGCAAAAGAAAAAACAAATAAATAATAAAAATTTAACAAATAAAATTAAAAAAAAAAAAAACTACAAGATGTGATGAACTTGTTGCTAAAAAACGTGTTTAACATTTTTTATAAACAAAATAAAAAATCATAAAAAAAGACAATGAAATTTTAAATTATTATTATTTTTCTTGCTGTTGCTGTTGTTGTTGTTTTTATTTCTTATTTATTTAATTTAAACAAATTAATTTATTATGCAGAGGAGTGAGTAAATTGTGAAGTTTGATTCCGATAAAAAAAAACCTCATAAAAACCGTTGTATATTTTATGACTTTATGAGCGCTGATGACTGATGGATAGACTAACTGACTAGTTGAATAAATATTTGTATAGTTGATTTTGAAGATTTTGTTTTAGGCGGAATCTATAAACATTTTAAAAGTTTTTTTTTAATTTTTTTTTTTGTTATTTTAATTTGTAATTTATTGGTGTATATTTTTAATTTCATCAATATTTTGAAATTGATTGATTTGCAGGGATTTTGTTGTTGTTGTTGTTTCATGTTGTATTAATGGAATTTTGGCAATGTCAAAGATAAAATAAAATAAAAAAAAAGAATAAATAATAACTTAAAGCTAAAGTTATTGTGGAAAAATACTTAAATATTAAGTACCAAAATTGAAGACATTAAAACAAGGTTCAATATTTTGTAATATTATCAAGATTGCAATAAAATTTCCTATTAATAAAGAATAAACTATAGAATAATATTTTCGATTTTTCATTAATAATGAATGAGGCCAAGGCAAATATTTTAAAAATTTCATTTGCCAAATTTTTCACTTTAAATCTCTCCACCAAATACCCTCAATATGTTTCCAAAAATTAACCACAATTATGCCAATATTTGCAAAACTTTTTTCTTTTCTTTAGAATTCATTTGGAGAAAAAAAATATATTTTTTTTTTGTTTTACTTAAACAAATTTCATTTGAAATACACAATAATAATAAATAAATAAATAACAAAAAATTTACATTACAAAAAAATAATATTTTCAATGTGGTCATTCACAAAGCTAACAGTTAAAGCGAAAAAAAGTATTGAATATTAAATCCAAATAAAAACAAATAAAAAAACTTAAATAAATATATTTTTTTTGTACAACTAATTATGGTTGGCCTGATTTATGAATAAATCTGAATATATTTTGTTTTTGTTCAAAAAAAAAGTCATAAAAATTGTACACCAAACACTTCATAATGACCACAAAAAACATACAAGTACACGGACGTGGGTATATACGAGTTCGAAATATTTTAAATACTAATTAGTTACACCAGAAAACAAGTTTAAATATTAACAAGTCCATGCGGCCTCATACACAATAGTCAGATGACTAAAATATTAATATGAATTTAGTAACGCTATAATGTGATATGAATAAAGGGCTTTTAATTTTTGAACAAAATGACAGCTAGTTTAATTGAAAAGACACAAGTGTGGAATATATAAAAAGTTTATAATTATTATGATAAATAAATATTTAAATAATACATTATTATTTAAAACATATTAAAATATATAGTTCAGGGTAAACAAAATTATATTTTCTTAAATACTTAAAAAATCTCTAGACTAGTTTCCTATACTTGCGTTTTCATTAGACCTAAGCTTTGAAATTTGTTTCTAATTTTATTAAAAAATATAATTAATTTTCAAAGAAGATAATTTGAAGGCGATATCTTTATTAAGTTCAAAAAAGAACATCAAAAAAAAAAAAAAAAAAAAAAAAAAGAAACAGATTTTAAGTTGAAAAAAATTTCTGCATTGTAAAAATAACAAAAACGGCCAAACGGAATAAATAATATATTTCATCAATAAATAATAAAAAAATAAAACTTCCCTCGAAGAAAGTTTAGTCCCGAAAATCAAGGGCAAAAAGTATGAGACCACTTATTGAATGCAAGGAACTGATGAACATAAGCAACTGAAGCAAGACTATCTGCATTGCTGTATTGGTGATCAACTTCAAAACATATCCCGACTAGGGAGGGGTTAAAAACCCGCGCATTTGCACCC
>MINK01176179.1:0-11241 GCA_001735545.1 Phormia regina | reverse complement strand
AAAAAAAATAGGAAATTGATTTAAATAAAAAAAAAAAAAAAAACTAAAGAAAATGTACCTTTTATTATAAACCAAAAAAAATATTAAGAAAAAACCTATATAAACAAGGAAAGAAAACTTAAACAAAAAAACCCACACGGATCTAACCTTAAAAAACGATACATTTTATGCATGAAAATTGTAAACAAATGCATAGCAAAGCAGCTTAATTAAACAAATTGGGACGTTATAATAATAAAAATAAAAATACTTTTTAATTTATTAAAATAGAATGAATTAAAGAAAAAATTAAAAAAAAAAAACATCATGCAAAAGAAGGCTTTGAAAAGTTAGTTAGTTCAGTTAATGAAAACATGTCAATGGAAAGTGCATTTGTTAATAATTTTCTTCAAAATTGTATTTAACCTAAAACAAAAAAACAAACATATTTTTTAAACAAATGTTTTTGAAAATTACATTTGTGTTCTTAAAACCATAACAAACCAAAAACAAAACTTAAAATCTTAAAAAAAAATATTTTTCGTAACAAAAATTCTTTAAAAATAAAAAAAAAAACAATTGCTTTTAACAAAAAAAAACCAATTAAAGAAAAACAACAAAAAACCTCTAAAAAATTTTCATTTAAAAACATTAACTCACTTTAAAGTAAACTTATTTAAAAATCCTCTCTCTCTCTTACTTTTAAGAAAAAGAGAAAAATATGTATTAATTTTGAAATTATTTTGTATGTCTTGTTAGTTCTCTTTTTTTTTAAACGATAAACATTTAAGTACTAACACGGAAATGTAATAGCAAGACCTAAAATAATTTCAGAATACCACCACAACACTCTCTTAAAAAAAACAAAAAGAAAACAAAAATCAACAAGAAACCAAAAAAATCGCTAATATCTTTTAACGAATTAAGGGGCTCATAGTGTATTGGCGTTTAATCGTTATTTCCGTGTTAGCTTTATGCTTAGCACACTTAACATCTGGCCAAGCATGGAAGATTTAAAATTCCTTGTTGGGCAATTGTAAAATAATTTCCTAGAATTGAATACCCAAAACCAAAATTAGTTTATAAGTCTTAATATTTAATTCTTCAAATTACCTTGCAATTGTCTGTAACCTAAAAAAAGAAAACAACGAATTTTTCAACTTCCCCTCTAAAAAAAAAACTAAACAACATCAAAGTTTTATTAAAAAGAATGATTGGATGTCTGCACATTTAAATTCGTTAAAAGATTTAGGGATTTTTAATATTTCAACTTAAACAAAACATACTACTATATTTTCTCATATAAATATATATTTTAATTTTCGTATATTAAACAAAACAAAAAAACAAAACAAAATAATAATAATAAATTAAAATGAAATGAAAAATTTAAATCCTTACAAAACAAAAAAACAAATTTTTAGTATAAGTTAACACAAAAAAAAGTATGAAAAAATACCTTAAAACAACAAAAAATATGGTAATAATTAAATACAAACAAAAAAATGTAGTTTCTCTCAAAACCAAAAGAAAACAAAAACAAAGAGCAAAAGCATAAATTAAATGATTATTAAAGAGAATCATTGCAGAATAGTAATTTCATCTAAAAAAAAAAAAATAAAAAAAAATCATTCCTTCTGTTTAAACAACAACTACAAACAACAACATTAAGATGTGGAAAGAAAAGTTACAAAATATTAAACAACAACTACTACTACTACTACTTACAAAACAAATGTAAAATATACTAAAACAAAACCAACACAACACACACACACGCATTACACATCAAAACAAAACAAAAAACAAATAAAGCTAAGAAAAATTCGAAATTAACCAAAAACATGAAAGAAAATTTAAAAAATAAAACAACAACAAACAAAATAAAAACTATATGTAAAGAAAAAAATAAAACAGCGTAAGAAATTTTGTGTTTTACTTAAAAGGAAAAGTGGGCGGTGAGAGTGAATGGGAGTGATAAGAAAGTGCCAACGCAAAAAAACTGTTACCGATTTAGATTTCATAAGAAACCCCGATTTATGATTAATGAAACTAGTATTAAAGAATACAGAATTAAAGATAATAAATATAAGTGATCACATTTTAGTTTTCATTGGATTTCATATGAAAAATCGAATTTTGATATGAAATATAAGTGATCACAGAATAACGTTATTTTCTCAATTGGGGCCGTATTTAAGAAACTACAGGCCATTTTAGTTTTCATTGGATTTCATCGAATTTTGATATGAAATATAAGTGATCACAGAATAACGTTATTTTCTCAATTGGAGCCGTATTTAAGAAACCTACAGGCCATTTTAGTTTTCATTGGATTTCATATGAAAAATCGAATTTTGATATGAAATATAAGTGATCANAGAATAANNTTNTTTTNTNAATTNGAGCCGNAACTTNAAGACAACTANAGGCCATTTTANTNTTCATTGGATTTCATAACAGTAGTGAAATGAGTATCATATTTTGTTATACAAAATAAATTATAGTATAAATTCAAACAATTTCATTATTATTTTTTGTTATGAATGTTAACTTTATTTATTAATATTTTCTCTATTTTTCTTTTCTTTTTAAAGAAAGTGTTTCACCATTTTGAATTTCAAATTTGTCGATTGATCTTTGTTTATCCTTTCTTTCATTCATTTCCATGTACGAGTATAAAATCGATATAATTTTGAATACTTTTTTTTATAAAAAGAAAATATATTAAATATTTTTGTTGTTATTAAACAAATTGTTTTATGTGTTTTATATTATATAGATGTTTGTATGTGTGTGGTAGTTGTTATATGTTTGTATACTACTGTGTTTAAATATTTACAGCCGTATTCACAAAAAAATGATGTATGCTTGATAAAGATTTACTTTTTCTTATGGAAATTTACATAAAATTTTCATACAAAAAGTTAGTAAACCTTTATGAAATATACATTATTTTCTTGTATACGGCTGTTTGTTACTAACAAGAAGTTTAGAACTTCGCTAATAAGAATTTAATACATAATTTATAATAATTTTTTGAATGCATATATAATATGGTTATACGCTTATCTTATGAAAGCTAAAATAATAATATTTCAATAAAAAAAACAATAACGATAAACATAATATTAGAAATGGGAGTTTTCTCCTACACTAAACAAATTTTGTTGTATTTTTATAGTTTAGTTCATTGTTATATTTTTTATATTTTCTCGCTAATAAATTGTGTGTCATAAGGGGGAGTGTAAACAAATATTTCTCTCACTGATGTGAATAGAAAGAAACCTTTTTGGAATAAATATTATTTTTGAAATGTTGGCCAACGAAAAAAATTTATTTGCTCTTCAATTTTTAATTTTATTTTAACATAATTTTAGCGGATGCTATGCAATGCAATGCGATTTCTATTGGTGAGATATCTGGACTTTCAGTAGATCACTGTGAAATGTAATTATTCACCAAATATATAATAAATCAAATTCACAAAATAAATTAAACAAACATTTTTATGCATTTTAATAGATTGAGGTTAATTTGAGAATTAGTTTATCTTTGTCAGAGTTGGGGGTAGTGCACTAAATTGTGAGTACATTCTGCTTTTCACTAAATCGCACTACAGTGAAAAAATTTTGATTTTTAACTTTTTGCCACAACTATAGTTATAGTGAAACATTTCTTCACTACCACTAAAAAGTTTTAGTGATATTGCAATTTTTTTCACTATAACTAAATTTAGTGGTAGTGAAAAAATTTGCACTACACTCAATAGTGTCGATAATTGATGTTAAAACCTAAAATTGTTCGAGGATTTTTACTAAAAATTTTACTAAATAATCATGTAAAAAAAAGGTAATCGTTTTGACTTTCCCAAAAAAGATTTGGTTTCAAACTTGTTCTAATAAAAGAAACTTCAAAATATTTGTGAACAGATTTGTCACAATAGTTAATAGAAAACAAATACTAGCTTTATAAGTCAATAAAGCATATATTAGCTTATTTTAAAGAAATGGACCGATTCAATGTTGCCATCTTTTTAAAAAAAAAATTGCCGATAATATGACTTATGAATTTGTTTACGTATTTTTTACTCCCGCTGTATATATTGGCAGTTATAAACATAGTATGTTTTTTTTTTCAAGATAAACTTATGTAATTGCTTAAAAATATTTAGTAAAACAACCTTACGAATTTTTAAAAGCTAAAATTAGGCGATGGGAAAAATGTTAAATGGTCAAAAAATTTTAAGGCAAAAGTAGTAAATTTAAAATATGATTAAAAAAATTCCAAATGTTCCAAACATTTTCTAAATTAATTCATCTTTAATATAAAAAAATTAAATTAAAATAGTTTAAATGGAAAACATCAAAATTCATTACATTCACTTAACCTCAAATATCATTGTACCAACAATTAAATAATTTTATCTATTTTTAGTTTGAATACAAAAATAAAAGTTCGTTTGAAATAAAGAGAATAACTTTATTAATACCGTATTAAAAAAACCTGACATTTTCAGAAGACCAATTTTCGAATTATTCGAAAAAGAATAATTTCGAATACGGATACGCTTTCACTTAAAAAAGCTGGATATTTTATTTTTTAGTAGTTCGCAGTAATTTTCCTTACTTAAAGGTCCATAAGTATTTCTTATGACAGTTTATCCAGAACGGCAAACAAATAAATATGAAATTTGTATAAAAAATAATCAGAACAGTTGTTAAAATTTCTAATTTTCAACCAATTTGATTTGTTTAATGCAACGGTTCTCAAATGAGGGTCCTCAACCCATAAGGGGTCCATAGGGACATTTCTATGGGGTCACGAAGATATTTTAAATAATATTGTTAAACACAAAATTTTTTAATAAAAATATAAATTGCAATTAACGCCTGAATCTTTATAAAAATGGAAAGACATTATTATACCAGAGAAGGAAAATAACTTTTATTTTTGATTTTTAAAACCATAAAAGCAACAAGAACCAAATGTCGGAAAATTTCACAACTATAAAATTAAAATTTCTTCGAAGTACCATAGATTTTGATTGAAACCTTTAACAACATATTATAAATTCATAATCTACAGTCTGTTTGCAGATTCGTACTTTAGAATTTTAGAAAGTAGACTTTATATACCTTTCAGAAAAGTCTAAATTTTGTGTATGATTTTAAAGAAAATTTAAATTTAGAGCAAAATTTGGGAGGTTATTAAAAATTTTACATATCAAAGGTATCCTATTTTAAGTCTCTTAGCTGCTCATCTGAGGGTCTGTTGGAAACACCTCTGCGTGTTTCCATGCAAATCCTACTAGCCGATTAGAAGTTACAGATATGTCCAAGTATTTTCAGTTCTGCCACACTGTGCAATGGTGTCTATAACTTTTTTTATATTATTTAATGCCCTTTAACAAATTTAATCATAGATAATATCCTGTGGAGTAACATTGTTAACATTTTCCGTAAGAGTGCGACTTTAAAATTCCGAGTATACAAAACTTTAACTTCGAAAAGAAGTTCATAGCTATAAAAAGAAAATATAACCCAAGTGTTCAATTTAATTTTGAACCAAAAGTGTTTCAAATGAAACACATTCGTTTAGTTTCATTTAAAAAATAGCGAAATTTATCCACTTATTGTTTTGGCAAACTATTTCCAAGGAATCGATTTTTTGTGGATGTAGGAAATGAATGTGCTATATCCGAAAAACGCTTTTAAATTAAAGATCTCATGGAACAAAAAAAAATTCGTAATTATATATTTTGTTTAATTATTTTATTTTTATATAACATTTTATCTGATTTTTATAGTTGTAATGGGTCGCGATTCCACTGCAATGTCAAAAAGGAGTCGCGAAGCAAGTTATTGTGAGAACCCCTGGTTTAATGAATCGGCACTAAATAAAGTGCAGCAAGAAAATATAAAAAAATGCAAAATATTTGTTGAAACATTGATAAATGGCAAGTTGTTTTTTCGTCTTCTAAATATTTTATTAACCCTTTCAACGCCATGGATATGGTAAACAATGCCAAAGGTCGAATTTCGATTTTACGAACTTTTTTCATTTCGATTTTATTTTGAAGTCGATTTTTTATTCATAATTAAAAGGTCAAAAAGTCAAATAAAATGTATGTGTAACAAAAACAATTTAAATGAATGTTCTCTACTAAGCCTTTTGATTCCAAGCTATATTATATTGAGGCCCTTTTGAAATATAAACGTTAAAAAAGCAGACATAAAATGAGATTAACACTGCAGTACTAATGTAGGTAAATTTTATGTTCTCCGACGACGTAGAGTAATTTACCGAATTTTTAAATTTTAATATTTTTTAGTTCTTTGTAGATTTTCATAGAACTTATTAAATTAACAAATCTTTTTCATACAACAAAAAATTTATAATTTTATCGATTTTTAAAGCTAAATAATCGATTTCAATATAAAATCATTGATATAAAATCGATTGCAAACAACCGATTTTTTTCTACTGAAATTCGATTTTCGCCTAAAATCGAAATCGATTTACTATTCCCTATTCAACGTATGAGCAATCAGCTCATGTTTATAGAAATTTCATACAAATATATTCTATTAACCATTTAACATTTTTAGCCCAACTCTCTAAGATATAAAAGTTTGCTGGCAACATAATTACTTTGTACTTAAAATCTAAACAAAATTAGCATTAATAAAAAAGAAAAAATTTAGCAATACAATTTAATAACAATATATGTATAAGAAGCAATATGTATCATAGGTATGTTTCAAAAGTATTTAATAAGTAAGTAATATATATATAGATTAATAGAATGATTTACTTAAGAAGAAAGTTTATTGATAAACTCTTCAAAGCACTTGCACTATGTGGCGGTTAAAGCATTCCATTCAAAGCGAGGATTTTTAGAATGTGTAACAGGCAAACATTCCGGTTCAACAAGTTTCCATTGACCATCAATTTCCTCAACATTAGCTAAACTACAATAGGGAATTTTGTGAATAACTTGACGCAATTCATTAGTATTGCGTGGTGCTTCGCCAATCAGTTGGCGGGTGCAAGTGTCAAGGGTCGTGGCATGTGCTACAATTAAAATATTACCACCTAGAAAAACAACATAAATTAAATATCACTTTAAATAAATTATATTAAGGCATAATCTTACTTGTTGTTTCTATAATTTTCTTTAAAACTTCATAGTTACGAGTATAAAAATCTTCAGTAGTTTCTTTTATCGCTTCATTTAGTTTGTTAACAGTTACAAACGGTTGATATTCATTGTCTATTATGTAATTAGCTTCTCTTAACTCCTCTTTATTAAGCCAATCGGGAACACCTTCGGGATACCAAGCCATCCATTCGAACAAACCAGGTTCGAGTTTTATTTTATGTTTTCCAGTTAATTTTAAACCTAAGTGTAGGATATGGAGTTAGAAATATGTAAGGATATGTAATTTGATAAACATTTTAATGTACCTTCTAAAGCACTGGTACAAGTTTGTATACAACGATACGCTGGTGAACAATAAACATTATCAATTTGTACGCGAGCATCATATAAGGCTTCTCCAATCAAACTGGCTTGATACAAACCAATATTCGTAAGAGGCGAATCATTCTGCCAACCATCAGGACAATTGTTTCTATAAATAAAAAATTATTAAAAACTAATTATAAATAAATTTGCTATTTTCTTTTACCTTCTAGGCAGTGTTTTTGGCATGTTTAAGTCCTTTCTCAAATAATTGTTAAACTCGTCAAAACAATATGGTATCCAAGTGCCAAAAGTAAAATCTACCCTTTCTCCGTGACGCATAATATACACACGACGATTTTTTGTCGATATTGATAACGAATTTTCCGCTGAGTGCTGACTCAAGGTATCATCAGCCTTAGGTGGAGCCGTTTTTATGGGCTCCACTTTAATGTCACTTGCATTGGGAGTCGACATACTATTCGGTGTTATTTCTATTAGAGGTGTAGATTGTTGTTGACTTGGATTGTTGTGATTATTTAGGGCATGTAAATCCAAACAAGGTTTTAAAGTTTTGCGTAAATACTTTTCAACACTTTGTTCAGAGTCCTCATTAAAGGAGGAACCTTCAATTAAGTCGGCAGAATGTAAACCAACTGAGGAATATATATTTTTTTCAAAATTAAAATTCTTATCAAATCATATCTTTAAACTTACTATGTGGTAAATCGCGGTGATGACGTGATTGTTGTTCTTCTGTTTCTGTAGAAATACTACGACCATCGACCATGTCACACTCTTCGGCTGAAGTTAATGATGGTGTTATTGATTTTGACAATTGCACAACACGATGTAAAGTCCAAGCATCTGATTCAGCTGTTCGTTCAGTATAGTTGACGGGCAAATGACCATGAGCACCGGTTAACCAAGATATACCTTCAGCCCAACCGTCCGATGAATTGTCAACGGCGTCACTATTTAAATAAATGTAATCTCCAATACGTAATTCCAACTCATCAATTTCATGTGGACTATGGGGATAAACAACTTTATGTACCTGCCATAAACACGAAAGTGAAAGCAAAAAAAGAAAAAAAAACAAAAACAAATTATGCTATACATTCAAACCCACAAAAACAAATGAAACAAAAAACAACTTTACTGGGTTAAGGTTAAATTTGTAAAATGTCATTGTTTAGCAACAATAATAAGAAACAAAAAAAAGGGTCTAATTTCGTACAACAATCAAATTGTTTGAAAAAATTGTATGAAAATTATTCATTCTTAAAAATGTTTTCTGAATAGTTTTCATACAAATTGTATTTTTATTACACAATTTGCTTGTTCCGCTAAATCAGGCCTTAAATAATAATATTTGAAAAAGAGTAATATATACTTGTTTTGTAGCCAATCTGGGATCACGCGAATACAAACGTAGTTCCCAATTGGAGGCACATGATGCATCTAGTGATTCCACTAAAGTTTTCAGTGCATTAAATTGATTCTGCGGAAATTGATACGCTAAAGTCAGGTGCAATGATTTCACATGTGGTTCCAATGAAATCGCTATATTTTTTTCATTTTTTAAGATTTTATTGATTGATTTAGATCGTTATAGTTTTTAATTTATAAATTGATGTTATTGTTTTATGCATTTTTTTTATATGAAAAGAAAAGAACAAAATAGTAAAACGAACAGAGTAACAAAATATATATTAGACAAACTGTTATTTTTAATTATGTATACACTATATTTTACTTTAATATACTATAAATTAATAAAAAAGATGTGAGAGCTATTGGTGTGTTTACTCTTTAAATATTATAATTGCTACTAAAACCAAAAATGCAATGTTAAGAAATCATAACTAAATTGTAGAGTATGAAGTAATATATGTACAATGGATACAATATAGAATAGTGTAGAGTAAAATGTGTACGTATACAAAGTATAGTATATGCTTGTAGAATAAAAAAAAAGAGTTTTTGTCAAATATAGCAAATAACACTGTGTAACAAATTCTTCAATTTTGCAAAATCTTTTCCAATTTATGTAAGTAAAAAGAAATTAATTTTATATTATTAAAATTTGTTTCAAACTTACAAATTCTTCTGCTTGAAGTTTGCTATGTAGTTTTATAACTGAACAATTAAATATTAATTTGTAGAAAGTACATTACACTTCAAACGATAGAAGATATGTATATAATATCAAAAATTATCTAACTAGTTAAAATGATAAGAACTTTTTAAAAGATAATCAAAAATAACAAGTCATTTATGGCAATTGCAATTGTAATAAACAAAACATTTATAATAATGAAATCTATTTTTCGTAAACTAACCAAAATGAGCAAAGAAATTATAAATTTAATTAAAATATTTGTTTAGATAAAAGTATAATAGAAGCTCTTTATAAATGGCAGTGTGTTAAAATATTAATTAAATTAGCTTACACCGACTGCTACGCGGTATACAACGATTACCCGATGAAACAGCACCACACCAAGGAAAACATGCCACTATGGCATCAAGTTGTTCATAAGTATCACTAATTACTATATCGCCATATTAAAAGTAAATTAATATATTAAAATAAATTACATCCATTTGATCAGACATATAAATGTAAATATGTTAAATATAGAATAAAAGAGTACAGAGGGAGAGAAAAAAAACAAATAGTAAGAGAATAAGAAACCATTAAAAACGCACCCGTATTTAAAACCTTTCCATAGAGTTTAACATTATAAATGTAAAACCAATCAAGAACACATACTTGAGTTAGAAACTTCCTTGACGTATTGTAAAGCCAAACGTTTTAAATAATTAGCATCATCTTCAGCCACAAAAAAGCCCATAAAATTTTGACTCATATATAATTCCAATTTAATAGGGCGATCTAACAATGCTCCTGTCATATCAACAACTTGTTTGAGAGCTTTTGATAATTGCAGGGAACATTCATCGGGAGCCTTTAGAAAAAGAAAAATATTATATAAAGTCTAATATAATGTAAAAATATCCTTAATTTGTATTTTTCTTACCTTAAAAAACGATACTAAAGTAATATGTGGCACATAATTGTGTGCTCCATTCCATCCACAAACTTGTCTGGATTTTGCCCAAAATTCTTCAAGTTGTTGTAGAAAGGGTCCTGTTGGACAGGCATATAAAATATATTCACGCGGTGTACATTCATCTAAAGTGTTATCGTTAACATGAGCTAAAAGCCAATCGGAAGCAATTTGTACTCCACGATTACCAGTTGATGCTAAAGCTTTTTCTCTACAATTAAATAATAGTCGAACAATTAAATATTAGTCATACAAAATACAAGGTATCAGTTTAAAAATAATTAAAAAATAGATTTTAAATAGCGATAACCACAAACTAAAACGGAGATTGTTAAATTTATACCTCTAATTAAATATATTCATAAAAAAAATATTTTAAAATTATAATTAAATACATTCAGGTATGTGATGAAAAACGAATCGATTTTAAATAAAAAAAGTGTTATAAACTGATATTTAAGTTTTGCTATTGATAAAAATTATATTTTAATCACTTTCTTTTGTATTTTATTAAATATATTTTTATTTAAAATAATTAATATTTTTCGCATGAAATTCATCACAATTTTTCATTCCGATTTGCTTTGAAAACAATCGGTTTTCATCACATACCTAATTATAGATATTTTGCGAGCGCATAAACCTTTTTTCGATCATTTCATTCATCTTATATTCACACCGTAGGATCTACACGAGAGATTTTCATATCATAACAAA
>MINK01176177.1:0-20373 GCA_001735545.1 Phormia regina | reverse complement strand
TGGAACAAAAAGTGTCAAATTTGGGAGTAAACATTTTATTTATATTACGTTAAATCAGGGATCGGCGCTCTTAAATGCATTTTTCATTTGTTAATGGTCCATATAACTCTCCCACTCTTATATTTTGTATGGAGACATTTATTAAACTTATAATTTCATAATATCTGTTCCTATTAGAAAATTTATAGTCTTTAATAAATATTATAACTTAAAATTAAACAATTTGCTAAAACAAGTATTAAAAATATAAAAAAATCAATAAAAAATTATTCTTTTCTCCTCGTGTAAGGTTACCTTGAAGATGTGAAAAAATTAAGAAATCATTTGCACGTGTGCCAGAGCCAGAGGTAAACGTATGCTAATAAATCTTATCAGATTTCATTATTTTCACTCAGTCAATTTTAATTTAATAAATTCGAAATTTCTTAACACAATTTTAATGAAATTATTTTTGTAAATGAAAAATAACGTTTAAAATAAAATAATTTTCAAAAAAATAAAAAATTAAATACTTTTCGAAATGCATATGCACACACTCAAACAAACTTATGTGTAAGTGTAAATCTTATAGTTGTGAACTAAAATCTTTATACAAAAGTATCATAATATTTCTTATAATACTAATATTTTAGTCTACACGTGATATAATTCTCTCAGAGAAACAATTTGACACTCTCTGTTTCATATTATGGTATAGAAAAACTCCTGTGTAGGCCTTATGTAATATAGACTGATTATTGCAGCGTTTCCTATGGTCTACACAAGAGATTTTTCAATCATAACAAGTGGCAAAATGTGGCAAAACATCAGGGAGATTGTTGACAGAATTTAATGTTTGGTTTTTTTCAATCCCATTTTATATTGTACTACTTTGCTCTAAATATTTAATTGAGATTTTCATGAAGAATTGCGATATAAAAAATAAAACAACAAAATAACTTTTGATAGCTAAACAAATTTATCTTCTTTTGAGCGCTAATCACAACGCTGCTTTAATATAAACAGATTCATAAAGCAGATGATAAAAATTATATCATGATAGCATATTACATTTGTTAAGTTGGTAAAATCTTTCGTGTAGACACTACCTTAAAACAATTATCAGCGCTGGAGTTCTAATATAGTGTTTATATTAGACAATCAAGGAAAATCCATTATTATTTTTATATAAGCGGTTTGCAGCTGTAACAAACAAAAATAAGAATCTCACTAACATTAATGTTTGTTTTAATACAAATTTTTATCAAGACAGAAGTCAGAATTAGTTAAAAAGATGATTATAATTTATGATTGTTAAAATTATCGATAATAAATTCAGCATATTGTGGCATTTGTGCGATCATTGCTACATTGTATAACTTCGAATTCATGTTGAAGTTTGCTTGATAAAAAATTGTCTAATGTAGATAGATATGTTATATATAAAACATGTCTCGACTATAATGCAGCGTCTAGCAAAATTTAATCGCATATATTGGCTTAATAAATTTAATGCAAAAATATCAACGATTCAATAAAATTTCAATCGATTTTGAAATCTTATATCAAATTGATTTTTCAATTCTTTTATATACATAAAATGTCCCCTTCCTATAAGAAGGAAATTACTGATTTTAAATGTTTCGAATTATTTTATTCACTTTTTAAAATCAAATTAAATTTTTTATCCTATTCATTTTCCTACAGAAAAGAGAACCGATTAAAAACTAGTCACGTGGCTGCTTCTAAAGCTAGTGTTCCAGTTTCAGTTGCGGAATTTTATATGTTATTACATGGGGTTGTAATGCAGGATGGCTAATTAGCACGTTGGGAAAGGTTAAAGGACTGGTCCAAACGGATATTCATAGTCGATTGATATAATAAAATTTTAAAGGCAATTTTTACTTTATAAAACTTTTTATTTTTTTTAATTTATTTTATTAAACTATATTTATTTTTATTTACTTTTTATTTCATAATTTTTCTTTAATGTCGGTGGCATTCAGAATCGAAGCCAGACTCTTCTGAGAAATAATTTCCTATGGATTTCATCCATCAATTACACAATCCAATCTTAAACACTTTAGTTTTATGGAAAAAATAATTCTCACTAAAAGACAGATTTGTCAAAAAGAAAGTATAAAAAGCAACTTCCAACTTTTATAAATGTTGTTTCATTACAGCAAGTGCTTCCAAAATAGTATATTTTCATTATATCAAAAGTAACTTTTTGTACCTTTTGAAGTTATAAATAACAACTTTCAAAAAAGTTCAAATGTATTTTTAGCTAATAACCAAGAAAATTTATATTTCTCACACTTTAAAAAGTTACTTTTAATAAAGCTAAAAATAAAAACAACAACAAATAATAACAAAAGATAAAATATCAAATATGTATTTAAAAATTAACAATTTAAAATTTTGCTATTATTCTTCTATTAATACCTTAAAAGTTAATTAAATTTAATCCTTTTTCTTACAATTTTTCACTAATGTACCCCAAAATTCTTAATGAATACACCCACCCATCACTGTTACAGTAAAATTATTCACCCATCTCTAATGTGTTACTAAAAAAACAATAACAACTCATACATACACAAGAACATAAAAAAGGAATAAAACAACAACAAAACACTATAAATGCAAAAACAAAACAAATGCATCATCTCTAGTTATTTGACATTCTTCTTTTTTTTCCATTTAGTTTTTAGTGCGTGGTCGGTTTCGGTTCGTGTTAATTTTTGGCGATGGTGAAAATTTTGTTAATAAATTAAATATAATTAATTTAAATGGTAATAAAATCGTAGTTAAAGTGTTTAAAAAAGAAATATTTGTTAAAAGTGTTTAAAAAATGGTGTGTAAATAACGGGTTTTATTAATTTTTTAACTATTCCTAGGGCTGCACGGCAGCTTCTTTGATTTACTTAAATTTTATTAAGTAAACAATTATTATATTTAAACTATTTAAATAAGTTCTACTTAAATACACAACAAAAAAGTTAAAATAAATATGAAAATAATACTTTCCAAAAACTTTAAAACTTAATTTAACTAAATGCAACTAGAACAATAAGCAGCAGCCTTTAGCCGGGGCCAATTAAACAGCGCTGCCGGCGGCGCTGTTTTGTTCTTTTTGTTTTCCTTTGTTTCTAGTTAGATATAATAATAGTATGTTTGTGTGTCTGTTGCATTGTTTGGAGGTTATTTTTTTGTAGGGTTTAGTTGTTTGTGTTGGCTATTGTTAGTGGCGGCTTATTTCACAAGTAATTTAACAAAACATTAATACAATAAGAATGTAAAGTAAATTAATTCATAATTTTCTTTTTTTAAATCTTATTAACTTTATATTAAATGATTTTTCTTTAAAATTTTTTCTTAAAAGAAAAGAAATTAAAGTAAATACTTCTTTAAATTTGTTAACATATTAAGATATTTTATTTAATACACCTGTTAATGTTTGTATGTTTGTTTAATATGTTTAACATCTTATTCCCTAAGTTTGTTTGTATATTTGTCCGTTTGTTTTCCTTGTTATACCAATTGCCTTTTGTGCATTCACCTTAAAAAGGTTTTTATTTTTTTTTTTTTTATTATTTCTTTCATATTTATTTGTTCTTTATTGTTTGTGTAATAATTGTAGCGCGTGTCAAGTCATTTTGAAAAAAACAAAAACCAGTGAAAAGAAAATTCAACAAGGTTGAGTTTGGTAATGTATTTATGTGTTGATTTTTGGTTGGTTTTGTTAACTTTTTATTATTGATATGCGTAAAAAAGTGCCGTAAATAGATATTGTCATAAAATGTTTTGATGTGTGTACGTTTTTTTTTTTTTGTTTTTTGTTGTCTGCACGTTATAAAAAGGAGGCAGGTGGCTGAAAAAATCATTCAAATTAATATTAAATCCATGTAATCAATCATCTCGTTCGCCAATTATCCTATTTGTTATGGCAGCAGCGTCAATAAAACAACTGAAATGAAAAATAACGGTGAGTATGACAAATTTTTTCATGGATGTTTTCTTTAACAGGGAAATATGTAATACTTTTAAAGTAAAAAGATAATACGGTGGGAAATCAGAAAAATTTTCAAATTTACTATGTAGAATGCAAAATAAAAGTGACAGGTCTTAAAGGCAATTAATGAAAAATAACAAATTGACATTTTAAAATACAAATAGAACCAAGCAAATTTTTTAAAAATCTTTACATATTGTTTGTTAACCTTTTTCTAAAAATTATAATTAAAAGTTGCTTTTTTTAATGTACTTAAAACTTGTTAAAAATAATATAATTGTATATATTTGGTAATTAGTATATTACAATATCCGGATAATTGAGGAATCAAATATCCTTAACTGCGCTTCAAGTTTGGGGTAAAAGGGGTCGAAAATTGCGCTTTATTCGGGAAAAAAGTGATATAAATATAATTTATTCAAGTTTTTTTTATATTGATCAAAAGCATTTAAATTTCATATATATTTCGAAGGGAACCCCTGATGATATCCCTCCGTTACCACCATGTGTTCTCATTTTTGCAAAATTTTCTACAACATTTTTTATATTTTCTAGAACATGTTGTTCTTTAAATTTATTTAGCTTCTCTTTCAACAGTCCTGGCATCACTGCTAAAAACCAATATTTTTCAAATGGAAACTGCAAATTTTAAGCGGTACTAATTTGTTTTAAAAACCACCCAGCTAACGGATGTAGTACTGATAATGAGCGAAATTTAGGTGAAAAAAAATTGAATTCAAATTTTTGTTCTTAAATATCAAATTCATGCATATTTCAATAAAAAATTTATTAAAAATTCAACGCAAAAAATTTAAATTTCACCAAAAAATTTTAAATTTCAACAGAAATTTAAAATATCAAGCAAAAATTCAAAATTTCGGACAAAAAAATGTAAAATTACGAAAAAATCAAAAAATTCCAAAATTTCACTCAAGAAGAATCCAAAATTCATCAAAATATAAAAGAAAAAAAAAAAAATCACAAAAAATTCAAATATTATATATCCAAGAACTCAAAATTTTACTTTATTCGAAATTTAATCAAAAAATTCAAATTCAACTAAACATTTCGAAAAGAATCAAATATTATACTCAAAAATTTAATTTCACTTAAAAATTCGAAAATATTCACAAAAAAAAAATAAAAACCAAAAATACTACTAAAAATGTCGAAAAAAATCAAATAATACTCAAAAATTTTACTAAACAATATCGAAAATTTTCACTAAAAAAGTTGAAATTTTATCAAAAATATTCGGAAATGTTTATCAGAAAATTCTAAAATTTTATTAAAATACATTTTTTACCAAACAATTCAAAAAATTTAAACTCAAACTAAGAATATCTTTTCGACTTAATATTTTTTTTTACAAATAACGATTAATAAAAATTAAAACAGTCTACAGTACATTCTTGCTCTACTAGGATAATACAAAAACGAGTTACTACTTAAGAGAGTAAAGGTATTCTAACCCGAAAGAATAAATATTCAGTGCGGCACTGATTTTTTACGTATGTAGCTCCTATAATGTAACAGCCATTGTTTTTGAAGGATTATTTTAAAATCTATTTTAATGAGCAAATTTATGGTAAGACTGTTTCGATCTCGAAAGATTCAAAAAGCTAGAACTGTTATTGTATGTTCATAATCGATAATATACTACAACAGAGCGCGAAGGAGAACAATATAATTTTATATTCTGTCTAATGCTACTATTATATAGACCTTCTCTACAGGTGACCTTCTCTTGACAAACCTTTCATTGAGATTGATAGATGTTTCTGTCACTTTTGGAACGAGGTTGCCCATTCTACCATTTATTTAAATACTTCAACCAATTTTGGGAACAAAACAGCCGCTAGATTGGATTTCTACCTCAATTTACTCTTTTTTTAACAAACAATTTATTATCTTCTCTCAACATGAGTATAAGGCTACCCGTCGATAATTCTAGAGATATTGACACCTCTAATCTTGATAATAGCAATACTATGTACTTGTATTGGTAAACAACTAAAAAAGACATAGGTTTTCTCCTAAAACTAATGTCCTTATGAGTTTAGGTATTATTATATGAGACGTATTAGATATAGGAGCACCAGCATGCAACCACAATATTTAGAATCTTTTATCGCAGAGATTCTATTCAGAGAATTCGTTTCGAAGGGATCATTCGACAGCTTTCGGTAATATAATCTCTTCAATATATAGTTCGAGGCACTCAATCAAGATCAATTTTGACCAGGATTCATGACACCACGCGAAGTCAGGACTCAACGAAAGAGCTGTCAGTGCACAGTACGTTCGTTCTCTTGTGTTAAAATTTGTAAATGAAATATTATTTTTATTTCTCGCGGTCCCCATTTTCTTGGCGGGTCAGTAATTTTGACTTATATAAAGCCGTTTCTATAACTCCGCTTTAGCATTAGACTTTTCGCACAAGTTCAGTCTGAGGTAGCCCAAGAGGAAAGCGTATTACAGACCATGTTGACTTTATCTCTACCAGCTCATGTTCGACAAATTCTTCTTCAATATTGAGTTTTCTACAATGTCTTTTTTGGTTACCGAAACATCATTCAATTTGGATTTTTTTCAACAGACACGAACATTGTGATTCATATCATTACCGATTAAATAACATGTAAAAACAGTTTGAGAGCCAGACATTTAATTCTTGTCTAAAATATTATGGTAGACATTTGAATTTTTAATTGTTAAATAATATATATTCGTCGTCACTTTTTGATGATTCGATATTGGATTATCTTACGAATCAACATATTGTGGTGTATCTATTGGGAGGCAGATGATAGAGGAGATAAGCACAATTTGTTTGAAACCAAGAATATATGCGTCTGAGTATTATATAAAAAAATATAGAGAGAAGTGTAAAATATGTTTTTTCGGAGTAAAAGGGTGCAAGGATCTGTTAAGAGGATGACACAAATGAATCTATAGCTAGCACCATAGTATTTGATTCCGATCGCAACTCCACTGCTACATACAAATTCAATTAAACGCCATCTGTTTGAACCCATTGACCCTAACTGGTATATTCTCTATGATCAGGTGTCCATCATTCACGAAACACTTTATTCATCAGTGTATTCCAGCACGAAATGCCATAACTTTGAGATGACACTGATTCAGGAGTAGTGTTTTCACAAACTTTTAAAGTAATTGCATCGTTTTATCTTAACTTTGCTATGTTAAGACCAACCGCCAAACTTTCGGCCTATGTTTCAATTAAATGCTGTGAAACTGTAAACAAATTATTCTCCACTAAAACTTTCGAAAACCTTCCACTAGATAGGAGATTGCATAGATCAAAATAATTTACCGGATTTATCTTCTCTTCCCCCTGATTTTTACTTTTTCGACGGTCTGCGAATTCTTTATTCGAAATATAATTCAAGCATAGACTTAAAAATAATATTTGAATCAATAATAGCTCATTCCTCTTATAGATAGAGCGTTAAAGGCCGTCACATTTAAATTTAGATAAAAATTAGTTCTAAAAATGTTCCTTGGTTTGTGGCAAATAGTTTTTTTTAATACTATACGATTTGTAAACAGTAATAGTTCATACCAGAGTATTTTTTTGTTGCATACTCTTTTGGATGTAGGTGATAAGAATTTTTTTGTTATCTTGCTCAAAAAAACAGGATTTCCAAAGAGCTTTAAAAGTATTGAGTACACGAAGACCTTGACATATTTTCTTGATCCTAATTGCACTTAAGTAATCATATTGATCTATTATTTTTTTCGAAACTTCATCACAGAAAAATAGAAATTCATTAAATTGCAGACATCTTAACTCAAGCTTATTGTAAATAGTTATCAAGATTGATGTATCAATAAAATTTTCCTTTCATAATCAGTATTCTTCTTAACTTACTTTACTCATATTATGATATCTTCCAATATTCTTCTCTCAGAAGGTTAAACACAATCTTGTTTACTTTCAAGGTAAAAAGCATTAAAATCTTCTAAGATTTAATACGCAAGAAATGCTTAAGCCACTAAGTAATCTAAGAAATTTTGATACCGTCAAGAAAAAATCAAACAATATGATTATAGCAAAAGCACATTTACTGCCTAATATATAGATTTTTTATTTTTACTTCATAAACGCTCTAGTCATATGAAAATTGTAATATTAACAACAGAGAAAAAAAACTGTGCCAAAGTTACTAATTCCCCCCACACACCTGAACAACTGAAACCCCACCTAGGCCCGCCCGCATTTTGTCAACCTAATACAGTTTTATTTTATATTTTCAATATTATTTATTTCCGTCTGCTCTCTAATCACTCCCTCTCTAATAATCTTATACAATAATAATGAAAATATAATTTATCGTATGAAATAAATAATAACTTTTATTACAATAATTCTAATTACTCGTATTTCATTTAGAAAAGCAATCATTTTGCCATTTCCAATCAACATGTCAACAGCAGCCCATTACGCATTATTAATTTACATTACACCTCCTTATAACCACTCCCCTCCCCTCGTTCCGCCAATTAATGCTAGCATTTTTAGCAATACAATACAATAATAAAAATAAGAAAAAAAAAAATTGGAGAAAAAAAAATTCAATTTTTATTTTACATGAATTTAAATTGTTCAAACTACAACTGCCACTGATTCATTCAGTCAACGCATTTATTCATCCAACCTTCACTTCCTTCTATCCATTCGGTAGTAGTATTTTGTTCGTTCGTCATATTCCTTCATTATTATACAAATATTTTAAATGTTTTTTTTTCATCTTTTTTTCTTTTTTTTTTTTTTTTGTTTGTATTATATGAGCGAGTGCAAAGTGGTATGGAGAATACAAGCGAAAAAAAGCGCAAAGTTTATAAAAAAATATATAAAAAACGTAGAGGAAACAATATACGCTTAATCTTCCCAGTTGACATCGAATAGTTTATGGCATTGACGATAAATGTGGACACTGTCAACGTAACGCCAACATTTTGCAAAAACATTGAACAACCATACAATTGTTGTAATGATGAGTTTTTGTTGAGTTGTTTTTATTAAATTTGTTGTTGATGATATGCGCTCAATACCATTTCATCGACTGTATAGACTATGACAGCAAGGATGTTAATGAAGGTAGCAGCATGAGAATAGTGTATAGGCTATGGGGTCTAATGATGTTATAGTGGAAAGGGGGAAAAAAAAGAGATAGATAAAATTACAGTTGCAAGTGGGTTGAAGGGGGGAAAATATTATAAACGAGAGAATTAGTTATGACGAATGATATATGAGCTATATTCACTTGATAAAGTTATACTAACAACCAAATTTAATTTTAGTAGCTTACTAGATATATGACATAATAATCATGTCCCCTTTTTCTATTGCTTTTGTTGTAGTATCTATAACCATATAATTTTAATTGTGGGTTCCTTTTGTGGGCTAAGAAATGATTCTTTTGCTACTGAATGAGTTCAAAAATCTATAGGACAGCATGGAATTGGATTGATCGAAGAATTAATTATGTAGGATGTATCATAGGGACCATAAACACAGACTGAGCATACAAAATTTTAATAGTAAAACCATCTTACTTTATAATATTATAGTAACCGCATCATAAGGTTTTATGCTATTATGATCTGATTTTTGTATATTGTGATTCGACTTTTTTCTAATCTTTATTTGTATAATTTAAAGAAAAGTCATCAGAATTTCTCAGAACATGATTAAAATTTATCTGATTATAATTCAAAAACAAGAAAAAAAAATTGAAAAGTTTAAAAAAAGAACACTATTACAACTTCAAACTGGTACAAAGCGCATATTTTAAAGGAAGATCCTAGTAATCACTTCCTTATAATCACTTAAAAAAAGTGCACTTCTGTAGCTCTTTTTTACAACTAATTGCTTTTCTTTCAATGACAACGCAATGATAAATTAATTTCCTTTTGTGCTGGGATCTAACATTAACTTTTCGTTAATGTTTTATTTGTACGACACAATACAAATACATTTTTTATCTAATAGTTAATTATTATTAAATATTTAATCAATATTTCATATAAACCAACTAAGAATGAAATTGAAAAATAATTATTAAAAACAAAATATATCCAAAAACTATAAATATTTTTATAAAGCATACGTATTATATGTTTGTGTGTAACATTTTATTGTTATTGAAATAGTAATAATAACTATAATAATATAGTTTTATAAAAAAGTATGTTTTTAGAACAAAGAGACTAATACTTTTTATAATGTTGCTGATCATTTATATTAAAATGTTTATTAAATGGAAGCATTGCATAGTAAAACTGCAATAAAAACACTGTATCAATATTAAAAAATTAGTAATGAGAACATAACATTGTTGTAGTGATCATATTTTTTTCTCTTGTTTTCCGCGGCAAATTTTTCTTCGATAATTAAAACCGAAGATTTGAAGGCGTCTCCATAAAAGTTGTACAAAGCTACATTCAAACCTCCTTTAATATGCCTATACCTCTTTTTTACAAGCTTTGAGAAAGTCTACAATAATGTTATGTTACAGTTTGTTTCCTTATATAGATACTGTACTAAGAAAATTTAACAGCAGACAATTACGATTTTTATACTTATTGTTTCTCAGAGATGTGGTCCGCACTACACATTAGTAGCATAAATTGCTTTCAAGTTGGTTCATAAGGTTATCTATAACTAATATGTTGCCAGCTAGTACTTTAAGAGCATTATTCCCACTTCGAAAATAGTGAGTTTTCAGTGATAACATTGGTATGTGCTTCAAAAAGAAAAAGGCTTTCAAAAGACAGGGGGTAGTCTGTATATGATCACACTTCAACTTGCGGGGAAGGGTCTTCGTATTTCGAAAGGGTTTTAGTTAACTTAATGTTTGGCGGCCATTAAAGTAATATGTTATGCATCTCTTTTGATTGTTTAACATCATGAAATCGAGGATTCCCTAGAAAAGTGTAGATTTCGCTTAAGACAAGTGGTGCTACATTTCTCATGAAATATACTTTCACAATTTCCGCCAAAGGTAACAGAAGTAATAGCAGCCTAATAAATTGTGCAGTAAATGCTTCTTTCTCGGGAATTAAGCTACTCATTGGGTTTAACCAGGTTATAGATGGAAAGTTTAGAAACTGCTGTAATATAATAGACAATCATCACCACGCTGATCTGTTTTAGAAGCTTCGAATTGCGAATTATGTCGGTAATTTTAGGTGACGTGAATAGCTAGGGTTTTCCGTCAATACAAGGGTGTGCACAAAACTTCGTTGGATATCCAGAGAGTGAAAAGATTCTTTGGATATAAAACTGAAAAAACATGTGCATTTTTTGCACATGTATAGAGTCACATATCGTGACTTTATACCCTTTTTCTATGGTCTTAATAGATACTGAACTGTTGATCACAACTTGGAATTAATCAAATGATGCAAACATTTTTTTCGATTGCTTTCATTTATAAACCTACAGATTTTTCGCATCATAGGGTCATCTGGGTTGCTATTTCCAATATCTGGCTGGAAAATTTTGATGTGGATATGGTATTGCAGAACTCTCCCTATCTGTTATGTGTATGTAGGAAGATCGTTGACTTTTGCGTTTGGCGAATTCTCTCAAACGGTGGTCAGTGACAACTTGGACTTGGAACGATTATAACATTAATCTGTATCAATGTGTTCTTTGAAGTAGTAAATGATAATTATGTGTTTTCTGTTAGGAGAATCAAAATATAATAAAAACGTGTTTCTAGGCAACGTCCTACAAAACGTGAAATGCAAAACCACCACCAGAATGGAATTGAAGACTAAATATTTCGAAAATTCCAAGTTATTGGTTCATGCGAATAAAAAATATAGTGAAAAGTTATTATAATCGACTGTTGTCATATTATGGTTGCATTTTATGGTTGTCTGTAAATTATATTATGTTTAAGTGTAGCTTCATAATATTGGTTAATTCACAATAAAAATATTGTTAATCTGCAACTAAATTTTTGTTGTATATGTACATGATTCATATATACAGCAATAATAGAGTTAAATAACAATAAAAATATTGTTAATATGAAAGCATATGTACAATTACTAAAACAAATATGTAATTGCTGCAACAAAATTATTTTTAAAATAAAATATATTCAATAATAACGACATTTGCTATGACAATAATATTGTTGGGACAACTATACTGCGAAATGTTTCATCTCTGTGTGTGCTAAAAAATATTATGATGTCAATAAACGATAGCTGTAATTTCAAGTTGCGTTTCTGAATCTTATTTAAATAACTGCTAAACGTTTCCAATTAATTGAAAAATTCAAATCTTTTTCCGCTTCCTATTTAAAGATAAAACCCATGACAATATTGCTAGTAGTAATACAGTTGCTACCGTTAGTTGGTAATGGGTTTTGGTTGTGAAACAAATACTCACACTTATAAACTACCTATGTATACCGACTATAACCCTATAGTAAGCTATGAAGCCAGCTACTAAAATAGTAGCTGCTGTTGAAAATGACAAAATGCAAGAAAAATATTATTCAAGTTGCAAAAAATAAAAGAAGAAGAATTTAAAATGTCTCTATAAAATACATAATAATAAAAACGCGAATAACAGCCAAAATCGATTTAAGCACGCACAATACAACACAACTCTATGAATTTCATGCTTATGTTTTTTTCCCAACTGTTTTTTTTTACTTTTTGTGAAAAAAAAAAACTTGTAGAAAATAAAGGCAAAATAATATTTTTACTACAATTCTATTTAAGTGTCAATGTGGATGCTATTGATGTACACATTCACCCAAAAAGTTGTTAGGGAAAAAGNNAGAGGTAGCATAACATTTGCTTATAAAAAAAGTAGCAAAGGAATTGGTGGAAAGGAAGTTCTTAAACATTTGACATAGTGACGTCGCGTCGTGGTGTTCTCAGGCTATAAGATGCAATAAAGTTGGTAGTTGTAGCAGTAGTTTTTATGCTTAACCTTTTTAAATATATGTAGCAAGAATAAAAAAAAAAATTAAAACACCAACGCGAATATTTAACATCAAAAACAGTCTTAATATTATTTGTAGAGTGTGAAAAAGTAAGAAAAGATGTTATTGCTGCTGCTGAAAGTAAAGGCAAGTTTTGTAAGAAATAAATATCATTATTATTTCGCACTAAAAATATCTTAATAGGAATTGCTTAAGGGTGTTAATNGAGTTGCCAGAAAAATAAAAAAAAANAAAAGAATNATAAANAAGAAATTTATTTTANTATTAATGCCATTAGAAGCTAAAATTNTTAGGAACTATTTAGAATTTCCATTATAAAATGGTAGCAGAACCATCTTACTAAGTTCAACAATATCATATTATAATTTTGATTTAACCAAATTATGGTTAAAAGAAAAATTTGGAACTATAGCTAAAATTCAATAAAGTTTACTCATAACACCCTCAAGAACTGTTTAGTATTTCCATGATAAATTGGTGGCAAACAATCATACTAAGGTTTAACCATATTATAGTTATATAAAACATGTTTGATTTAACTTATAAAAATTATAGCTAAAATTTAATAAAGTCTACTCATAAAACCCTGAAGAATTGTTTAGTATTTTAATTATTAAAATAATAGCTGAACAATCATATTAAGTTTAAAGAAGATCATATTATGATTTCGATTTAACCATATTATAGTTATATAAAACATGTTTGGTTTTACTTAAAGGAATTATAGCTTAAATTTAATAAAGTTTTCTCTTAAAACCATCAAGAACTGTTTAGTATTTCCATGACAAAATGAAAGCTGAAAAATCAACCTTATTGTGCACATTTCCCCACATTTTGTTTACTTTTCCCAAAATTTTATTAGATTATCTCCGAATTATAGAAGAAAAATCAACTCACATTTGGTCGTATATTTAAATTTTGAAGTAAATTATCTGTTTCGAGGTAAATAATTCATGGGACTTTCATTATAAAAAATTTTTGATAAAAAGAAAAATAAAATTCCTTGCGAATAAAATGTTCACCTTTTTTGTCGATAAGAGTGAATACTTTAGATATGGCATCCTTAATAAAAAAGTCCCATTGTGAATTATTATTGTTGTTTTTAGCTACCGTTTTTTGTACTTGTTGTAGTTGCTCTTGTTAAAAGTGTATTCCCTATTGCAAGTGAATGGATTTTTTCCTCTTTCAAGGATTTAAGGAACTTGTGTTTATAAGAAGTTTTCCGTTGCTTTCTTTACGATATCAATCTATTATGTTTTTTTTCTCGTTCTTTTTTTTTCTCATTTTTCGTTGATTTTTTTTTCTAAAAAAAGAAAACAAAAAGCAGCCAGCGCTACAGGAAGAATATATATGCGGAATTTTTCACTTCCGTTTTCGTTAAGTTATTGAATTGAAAATTGCATTCTACTCATTGAAGAAAAAAACTAAAAAATAATATAATATATATTTTGCAGCTAACAAATAAGTAGGTGTGGAAAAACTGTTCCTGTACTTAGACTTTTTTGCAGTTTTTATTAAAGAACTTTTTTTTATTTTTATTTATTTTATTTTTGAAGAAGAAAAAGATATTGAACAAAAAGAAATTCAACCATTTTCAATAAAGCTAAAAGTGTTGTATACATATATAAAGGCATATGTATGTAGTGAGAAATACAAAACTCATGTTCATATCCTTACATAGACATTAAACTATATAAACAAAACGGAACCGGAGACAACAGACACAATAACATAAAAATATTGCTGTAAAAAAATGTTGAAACAGGAAATTTTTATATTTTAACACACACCAAAAGCTGTGCTAACAATAAAATCCAGAAAAAAAAATATATATTTGACAATTTTAATGTTTATTTTTTTGTTAAAATTTTTATTTATTTTTTTTTGTTCGTGGTAAGAGATAAGGAAAAAATAGATATCAAGGAAATTAATTCCTAGTGTCGTTTTTACGCCAGTTATATTAAACTTTGCTGATACAGTGAGAGATAGATGTGTAAATTTATTTCTTTAAAACAATATGTCCTCTATAGAATATTAGGCGGGAGGATTTGTCACTATTACCTTAAACTTTTATTGATATTTTGTTTTTAATATTAAGTTATTAGTTTAGTAGTTTTCTTTATTGTGGTGTCATCAACCAGAGATAAAAAATTCAATTACAGATTGCCACTTGTTTGTGGTCCTTCGAGCTGGATGCATGCTGAAAACACATGCTTATACGTCTATGATATCAGTGCAAGCTATTTTTAGTTCGATTATTATTAGGCCTACCGAACAGTTATTCCATCTCATTATTTTCAAATAGATAATAATTTTTCACTTATGCACTAATCGCTCTTTAGGAGATCCACAAGTATGTCCTGCTTAGTATAACCCAAAATACATATGACCGTAAATATGGATGAACTACTTTTGTGCAAATATTTATTGTTTCCTTAAACTCTAGTTACTTTGAATTCCAAGTAGAAAAAGTTCTTGTTATTGAGACCGAAAAAGTTTTATTAGCTTGGTATCAAATTTATCTAAAATAGAGGTTTTCAATAAGCTCCTGCCTCACGTACCCCCTTAAGACCTTATGACCTGAGAAACAACCACTACAATTGTTATGTGCCTCTGTTAAAAAGATTTTGTACAGAGTTAATAATCTTTTTTTGTTTTTAATTATTAAATTTTTACGCATTTAAGTATATATCTGATTACTCTCTCAGTCCATTTTGACTTACACTTGACAAAGTAGCTCTAAATCCGAAGTTTATTTTAATGCATGATATTGATATTGATTAACTCCTGAATGGAATATAAACATATTACCGGGTATAACATGTTTAAGTAACGAACCTGGTTCCTTATATCGGGATGAAAATTGAACCCGATGCAGTGGAAAACTTTCACCAAAGCTGACTAAAAATTGTTGTCTTCTAATCCTAATATCTCGTAAACTAAGAGAGATGAGATTATAATACGCTGATATTTTTAATTTTTATATATAAAAATTTTCATTCTAATAATTTTATTCGTGAGGTATCCAAATTTCGGAAGCTATGAAACCAAGTGCAGAACTATATGGTCCAATCTCAGAAATTAATCTCCTATATTTTTTTATTGATTTTGGAACAGTTGTTTCACTCAATTTTTTGAAAGGAACAAAGCTCTAAATTTAAATTGTCTTTGTCTAAACCATGTATACCGTCTTTGTATGAATGGATTCTCCTTGAGTGGGATCGGAGATAGACATCTCTTCGGAAGACGACCTTCTAACTTTTAGTCACAGGAGGTTGAACATCCTGGCAGCAGGAGAGAAGGTTATAGTACCCAGGTTTCAAAAAACATGTCAAACGTCTCCTCCACAGAACGACAAGTCTGATGATGAGTTGAAAAAGAATCGTGTCATGTACCAAGCTGTGGTTGACGAGTATCTTAAGATCTAAGTGACATCGCTTTCAAGCGATCGCCAAAGCGGAAAAAAGTCCAAGTCCTTTCACAACAATAACGTGAGCAAGATGACCGTTTAACGAAATGGTTAAGGATTACTTGATGATGTCACTGGCAAATGGCAAGAGTTGCTATTAGACTCCTGTAGTAGCAGAATGTGGTGCTATAGAAACCCAATTGACTGTACTCGTGATGGAGCACGGTCTGACCTTCAAAGACTCTACAGTTCCCCCTTTCACTCTGGTCAGGTAGACCGGGGTTACAGGATAATTAAATGTTTGAACGTATTCTCTATGCATGAAAGCCTAAAGCTTAATCCCAGAGGAGGAAATCCTGATGAGTTATAGTTTTTAGTATTACATGAAAAAAAACTTAATGATAAGGAAAAAATTAATTATATAATGTACTACGAAATGTATGATGTATATATATAACTAATACATTTACAATCAAGCTTCAACAGAGTTTTTTTTCTGTATAAAGTTTTTCCTTTTGGTATTTCTGATACGTACTCTAATCTGAAACTTATCAAAGTAATATCTTAGAAATTGTTCTATCTTATATCATGAAGAAGAAGATCGATTGGTTGGTAGTGCAATATACTTACACTCTTTCTCTCTTTAGACAGTTATTGCAATTATTTTAATAACAAAGTAGAGTGGAAACATCTCTTTAGTTACTGTTCCGCTTTTATAAAAAACAGAGCTCTTACAAAATTTGTCGTATGCATCCGTTAGTTTCCATTAGCAGACCTTACAATATATCATGTCTTATCAGCTTCCATATATAATATTCAGGAAAGAATCTGTTCCCTCTTTGAATGATTGAGTCTTCAACCACTACGCAACTAAAATCTTTTTGTTTTGGAAGTTTTTTCAATCATAGGGGAACTCAAAGAATTATTACGAAAAACTGTTGATTCCAAAAGGACCTTTCTAACCTTTGCCATTAATATATGTCATAAGCAAACTGCTTTTCTTTGCTTTAATATTTAAAGATTTGTTTTTTCTCAATTCAAATTTTAATATTGTTTTTATGGTATAGATGCCTAAGGAACTGACTCAGAATATTAAGCATATTTCCAATATAATTTCTCACCAGTTAAAAATACTTGATATATTTCATTATCATTATATGATATATTATTGTTTATATTCCGATTCCGAGCTTTATATTGTTTTATTTTTCAATTTTATACTGTCAAATCTACTCTTCTTTAGCAACCTATATTTCCCTAAGTGTTTTTATATATCAACATTAGTTCTTTTGTTTTTACTAGTATGTGAATGTATCTACATTGTTTATTTATTTATACCGCGTACCCCCAAATGTATTTGTAATATATATTTTTTTTCAATAAAGATTTCGATTGTTTCCTTATTTTTTTCTGCACTACCTCTCTACTCAATTCGATTTAAATGACATTGTTATCTTTCAATTTTATTAAAAGTTTTATAAAACTTAAAAAAACAACAAGAACAACATTCTTGTTAATATTTGTTTAAAGAATTTTCTTTGGTATAAAAGAAAATAAAGAGTAACAAAATGGCAACAGCAATACTAACACAACCAATAGTATTTGTAATTTATTGTTGCCAACATATTTGTCAACAATATTTTGTTGCGAGTATATTCAACGAACTTACATACATACATACGAATATGTATGTGAATCTAAATGGATTTTTACAAAAATAAATAAAAAGTTTTTCATTGTAAAAGAAATATTTTCTTTGTACCCTACATGAGGTAGATATAAATTACAAAATACGATTGATTAACACATTAATTAAAATGAAGAATTGTATACAAATTTTTAGTAAATTTTTTTCTTTAAGTTGATTTTTCGTTGTTGTTAAGATATAAATTATATTAATATGTTACTTATAATGAGCGAAACAATTCAATTAAAAAAATCCTTTTTCACTGCATATTTAATAATTTTAATTTTTTACATTTACATTCCTTCTGAAGTATTTTAATAACCGACTGTAATTTCCTTAGTTACTTTCATACTTCATTGGTAACAAGTAACTGCATCATAGTTGCTATTGTCAGTTGTTTATAGAAATTGCGAGTAAATTTGTATTATTTTAAATTGTATTTACGTATCAATATCTAAAGAACCTTGTTCGTTGTATTAAATTAGAATAGATATTGCAGAAAATTGTATTTTATACGAGGGTTGAATAAAAAGTCGAAAATTATGAAAGTATTTGTTTTTACTTGTGTATTATGTAGAAATAAATTGATGCAATACTCCTATAATGCAAATAATGTTATCAATAGAAAAATTATAACATTACGAGCATAGCCCGGTTCGGTTCGCTGCTCATTATTAGGCGTTAGGAGTTTTAAAAAATGAAGAGTTAAACAATAAAATTGGTCATAAATAATTTTCATACGTTCATAATTTTCATAGGTTTTCCATTTGCAAAACCTAATGAAGTTAGATATTGTCATTTTTATTAGCGGCCGCATAGGATTTATGTGTCTTTTCTAAGGATATTTTTTATTTCAAGAGGTTTTTGAATCTTTCAGGCGTTGTAGAATATTAAAATTTCGCTTACTTATAAAACTATCCCTCCTACAAATTTTAAAGGAGAATTTGAATCTGTTGTCAGGGAATGAAGATAATCGGAGATAAAAAATAATAATTGGCTTACTTATTCAGACACAGATTTTTCTAGCAGAAAGCGGAGATACGCGACTTTTTATACCAACCATTATAAAGAAGGGCGATATATTAATTTTATCATTCCGTAACATATCGAAATAATCATTTAAGACCCAACAATCGAAGCAGGATTCAAAAATTGGGTCCTGGTTCGATTTTAAGTCGATCTATCTATGTACGTCCGTTCGTCTGTTGAAAGCAGAATAGAGTTTAAAAGGGACAACATAGGGCTCAAATATTTATCTTTGTTTGGTATTGAATGTAAGCAAAATCGTAAATAATTTTATGGGCAAAATACTAGAAACAAAGAGTGTCTGTTGTAGCTTAATCTCATAGTTTTCTGTTGGTATCTCTTACACTTAAGTATGTACGATAATGAAATTTTGTATGGATAGTTCGAGAGTCGATCTAAACTTGAGCTTAGTCCGCTCACTTTACCGCCCACCTCCTATATAAGATGAAAGTCAATGAAATACAGTACAAATAGTTCAAGGACAAAATGAAAACTCGATTACATAAACTTTACTTTTTTAAAAAATTCTTTGATTTTTGTGTAGAATAAAAATTCAATTTTTTTACAAAAAATTAAAATTTTTAATAAAAATTAAAATTTTAAATAAAAATTCAAATTTTTAATAAAAATTAAAATTTTTAATAAAAATTAAAATTTTTAATAAAAATTCAATTTTTTACTAAAAATTCAAATTTTTAATTAAAAATTCAATTTTTTAATAAAAAACTAAATTAAAATTTTTACTAAAAATTAAAATTTTTAATAAAAAACAAAATTTATAATTTTCACAAAATTTTATTTTTNNATTTCATAGCCACATCAAATATTTTTATAATTAGAAGAATTTCTCAAAATCATAGAATAACAACAAATTAAATTCTAAAATCTAGTTTCAGTTACGAATATTCAATTATTTTATTAATTGGAATTCAACTTATGAAAAAAATCTATATTCAAATTATCACTTATTTTTATTTATATTTGATTAACGTATTAATAGATACAATTTAAAATATCATCGATAGCCTATTAAATGTTTTATATTTAGAAAAACATGTAATAAAATTTAAATTTTGATTTGAATTGATATAATTAAAAACGTAATTGAAAAAGTTTTTAACTTTGATAAATCGATTAATAGACCATATTATTTCCATGTTTAATATTTAATATTAAAAATATTTTCGAAAAAAATTAATTTAAACAATTATGATTTTCAAATAATTTTATAAAAAATAAATTTTGCAAAATCAAT
>MINK01176176.1:0-12010 GCA_001735545.1 Phormia regina | reverse complement strand
CTTTGATTTACACCGTTTAGTTATGACGAAACAATAAACACATCGTAAAAGGTCTTATTACTTTAGGACTTTTTTCTTTGAAGCACAACAACAATTTTTTTGAAACTATCATAAAACTTTAGTATTTTATGACAATAAGACTTGATAGCAGCACACCGTGTGAATACCCCAAATGTATATTTTCAAATGTCAAAACGCTCCTTAAATTAAAAAAGCAACTGAGATTATTCATCTTTTTCTTCAAAAAATAAACTTTTTCTAAGAGAAAAAAACCAAGGAACACACAAGTTTTATTTAGAATAAAATAAAAAAACTTTTGTGTGCCTTTACTTATTAAAAAGTTTTGAAAAATTTCAATATTAAAATGCAAAAGTATATTAAAAACATACCTACATATTTTTTTTTCTTTATTTCTTAATAGTTGGCTGTTATTGGAACAACAAAAAATTAAAAAAGGAAACGAATACACTAAATCCCATTTGGCATAATTGAAACCCTTCATTGGCAAAAAAAAAAAATAAACCAAAAAAATTTGAAAGAAATCAATAAATCCTTATGGGATTTTTTTTAGCAAAAGCAACAAAATTATGTAAATTTTATGCATAATATTCGATGATGTTTAAGGAAATACGATATTTTTTTTGAGGGAATATTTTGTTTGGGGAATATTTAATAAAAATATAAAAAAAACTAAAAGGTAAATACAAAAACAAACAAAAGAAAAATAAGGAAGATTTAATATATAAAATCATATAAAATAATTTAAACAAAATTCAAATGAAATACAACCCTATAAGTTAAAACATAAAAATATACGTAAAAGTATTAAAATTATTATTATTATTTTTTTTTTTTTGCAAAATATTTTCAACAAAACTAATCAAACAAATACATATAGATTTGCAAAAAAAAATTTACCAGTTAATACTTAAATATTGGTTAAGGGAAAAAAAGGGGTCATTGCATAAACCAAGGACGGACATTTAACAGACGACAGCCAATTCTTTTTGCAGTCGACTATAAATACTATGCGTACAACAACTTAAGGTATGAAACCATATAAAATTTTAAATTAACCAAAGCCAAATGAAAAGTATTCATCGTAATAGTGTAAAAGTGTATTAGTGTGTGTCTATGTGTCTGTGTGTAAATGTAATTCCATGACACAAACAATCAATGAAGATTATAAAAACTGTAGAAAAAAAAAAACTTATATAAAACTTTTGCTTCTTTAGAAAAAGTACGACTGGCAGCAGCAATATATGACCATTTTATGCTTTTCGTCGTGTCTCTCTCTCTGTCCCTTTCCCTCCTCATACGCATTGCAATTAATTTGCAAAACAAAAACTTTTAGTTTTGACTTCCCTTAAGGGAATATTCTCGAATTGTAGAAGCTACTAACATTTTCATGTTTGTTAATATTGAAAATTTTGTGGGAAAAAAACTATTGTTAACTAAAAGATATTTGATTTGATTTATGTTTAATTTAATAAAACAAAATTTGTCAAGATGGAATATTATCCTAGAATTTAATCTTTCTAAGGGAAAATTTTTAAAACGGAGAAGTATGTTTTACATTTTCTGAAAAATATGTTATTTTCAAAAAAATACAAAATGGTACCAAGAAGTACTAATTTTTCTAAAAGATAACAATTTAAAAACAATTTCAAATAATTATTCAAATAATTTTTGAAAATTTAAAGTACCAATTTTGTATATATGCTTTTGTTTAAAAGTTTTCAAAATTTCAAAAAGAGAAAAAAGTACGAATAACTATAATACTTTGTAGAAAAAGTACTATTATGCAAAAGGTACAAAAATTTTAACAGTTTTAAATAATATATTTTTCACAAAATAAGGTACTAATTATTTTTAAATTATTTTTCTAAAAAATAAATAAATAAATAAATAAATAAATAAATAAATAAAAAAATAAATTTAGGAAAGTACTAAATAAATATGGAAATAATAGGCCTTTTCAGTCAATGTGCTGTAGTTTTTTTATTCAAAAATTTTTCGAATGTCGAAAATACAAAAAACCAGTTTTAAAAATAGCTTTTTATTTCAAAAATACAGATATTTGAATTGAAATTTATGAATATTTTTTTTTTAATATTAATAAAGTATTATTTTTAATGTTCTTTTGGCTTCACAAAATTGAAATATGGAAAAACGTAAACCACATAACTTCAAAAATATTTTATAAAAATAATAATATTCATTATCAATATATAAGGCGATATTTAGGGATGTTGTAGTAACCCAAAAATCATGTTTATTTGGATTTTATAACATTTTTAATGCCTCCTGTAAAATTATAAAAAGTGATGTTACGTAGTTTTGCATTTTCGGTGTCGATATGCTAAGTGAAAGTGAAATATCATTTTTGATGATTATTTTCTTAAAATTTTTATACCCTATACCGACAAAGGGGAGGAGAGTATTATTCATTTGTGCTGATGTTTAGAACACCCTAAAATATTGATCAAAGATCCACCTTAATTTGTACCAATCGGCTTTAAGTCGATTTAACAATGTTTGTCCGTCTGTCCATCTGGCCGTCTGTCCGTTTATGTAAACCTTGTAATAAAAATCAAAATACTCAATAAATTAATGAAATTTGGCACACAGGTTGCTTATAGTCCAAGAACGAAGCCTACAAATAATCTCCCGGAAAAGAGGTTTAAAATCCATAAATCCCTTAAATGTAGCAAGAATCTTTGCACATGTAAGTTCCATATAAGTTTAAATCTGTGTACCGAATTTCATTAAGATCGGTCCATAATTGAGCATAGTATTGGTCCACAATTCTACAGGTGTAGAAAAAAAGACCCCTCCTCGACTTTTGATGCACACAATGGAGTGGGGTATTGTCAGGCTTGAATGTCTATATCTTTCTTTCTCGTTCTTGTTGGGTTAAGTTATTTTCAAAAATAAATATGTTTAATAAATTTTAACTTGAAAATTATAATATTTATTGATTTTTCTTTAAAAAAATGTAGTCTTTTGATAGAAATATTAACTTCAGAAAAAAAGAGTTAACCGTTTTTTTTTAATTTAAAAAAGTGCAACCGGTTTTTTTAAAGTACCAACTATTCGAAAACCGATTTCCCCAAAAAAGTCGAATAATCGATCACCCTAGTAAATAGTCAAAAATGTACCCACTTAACAAGAGGAAAAAGTACTTAATATTTTAAAACAATAATAATAATAGTAAGTATAGTAATAGTAATAGTTAAGTACCAACAAAAAAGGTACTAATATTCAAGAGACTATATTTTGTCGTAAAAGACACAATTTTACAATGCTCAATTTTCCATAAAAGTACGTAGGTACTAATTTTGGTAAATTTTGTTTATTAGAAAATAAATTTAGAAAAGTACAAAATAATAAATAATTCAATTAAATACATAATTAAAAAACAAAGTACAAAATTTAAAAAAAGTACAAAATTTAAAAAAAGTACAAAATTAAAGAAAGTAAAAAATTTAGAAAAAGTACAAAATTTAAAAAAAGTACAAAATTTAAAAAAAGTACAAAATTTAAAAAAAGTACAAAATTTAAAAAAAGTACAAAATTTAAAAAAATGTACAAAATTAAAAAAAGTACAAAATTTAAAAAAAGTACAAAATTTAAAAAAAGTACAAAATTTAAAAAAATACAAAATCTAAAAAAAAGTACAAAATTTAAAAAAGTACAAAATTTAGAAAAAGTACAAAATTTAAAAAAAGTACAAAATTTAAAAAAGTACTAAATTTAAAAAAGTACAAAATTTAGAAAAAGTACAAAATTTAAAAAAAGTACAAAATTTAAAAAAAGTACAAAATTTAAAAAAAGTACAAAATTTAAAAAAATGTACAAAATTAAAAAAAAAAAAAAAATTTAGAAAATGTACAAAATTAAAAAAAGTACAAAATTTTAAAAAATGTACAAAATTTAAAAAAGTACCAATTTAAAAAATATACAAAATTAAAAAAAAAGAATGACAAAATTTAAAAAAATACAAAATTAAAAAAAAAATACAAAATTAAAAAAAAATACAAAATTAAAAAAAAAAATACAAAATTAAAAAAAAATACAAAATTAAAAAAAATACAAAATTAAAAAAAATACAAAATTAAAAAAAAAGTACAAAAATTTAAAAAAGTATAAGATTAAAAAAAAAATACAAAATTTAAAAAAATGTACAAAATTACAAAAAAGTACAAAATTTAAGAAAATCACAAAATTTAAAAAAATTACAAAATTTAAAAAAAGTACAAAAATTTAAAAAAAGCATAAAATAAAAAAAAAAAACACAAAATTAAAATAAAATACATTATTAAAAAAGCACGAAATGTAAAAAAGTTCAATATTAAAAAAGGTAAAAACAAATTAAAAACAAATGTAAAAAGTATCTATTTTTAAAAATAAATCTAGTTTCCAGAAAGTACAAGATTTCGGAAAAGTACAAAATTCTAAAAAGATAATTTAAAAAAAAAGAAATCTTGAAAAATGCTAATTTTTAAAGAAAAATACCAAATATCTTAAAAATATAAAATATGCCTTCAAAAAAGTACTATCATCACATTTTAAAAATATCCAACCTTTCAGAAAAGTACTAATTTCCAAACAATTTTTAAATATCATAAAGCTGCCAAAAATTGTCAAAGTAACAAATGTAAAAATAAATAGTACCAAATTTCGAAAAGGTACAAGATTTTTAAATATGTAATAACTTTAAAAGAAATTGAAAACGATAATTTTAAAACAATAAACTTATTTTAGATTTTATAACAGGTAGCAAATTTTGAAAATTTGATTGATGTGAAATTAATGTAAAAATATTAAAAAAAATAAATGGAAATTATGGAAAAAAGTCCTATTAAAAAAATTATAATTTTTCTTATTGAAAAATGTTGTTTGATTAAAAGAACCCTATTAAACCAATACAAGAAAACTTCCAGCAGCCACCATACTATCGCCAATTAATCTCAAACTTGGTACTTTATTTACGCAGTAAAAAAAGTTTTACAGTTTTAAAATGTCCATACGTTTAGTACTCAAAAAAATGAGCGAAAAAAATTTACTTGCTTACGTTTAATTCCTTATCATCTCTGACTTGCCAAAATTTTTAAAAATTAAATAAGATTTTATTTTTCCCTTTTTCGTATACAATTAATTCAACCATGAATAAAAAAAGGTGCACGATTTTAGTCAACAATGTTGTCTCCAACATCATCACCATCATCGACATCATCATTATCATCATGAAAGCCAATAAAGGGATACAAAAAGAACAAGATGTTTTTGGTTTTGCAACAATTTGTTGAGAAGTTTTAGCCTTTATTTCTTGTCTTTTTTATTTTAATGTAAAACAAAAAACCAACAGATGTTTAACAAATTCTACCTATCAAGACATTTTATGGTATTTTCTTATAAGAATTAATGATATTATTTTTTCACACACGACTAACAAATTAAAAAAGATGGGGCAAAGAACTAAAAATAAAAACTATTCTTTAAACCATGATTTAAAGAAGTTTTGAAGCAGCAAAAGATTCAAAATAGATTAACAAATTTTAAAGGAAGCTTTAGAAAACTTGAGGCTAAAATTACATAAAATTTTTTTTTAGTTTGAAATAACCACAGTTTTATCATAGTTTAACTATGACTAAATCTATGGCTTTGCTTTTTTTATATCACAATAAAAATCGAAAAATAATTTTATAGTTTTATATTACAATTATATTTCAAAATCATTTGTTATCTATGTATTGTTTTGTTATAACAGGAAACGGATATACGATTTAAATGATTTAATCTTCAAAACCTAATCAATTTTTTTTAATAGAAATTTCCAATTTTGTCTGTCATCTTCAGAAAATAAAAATAAAAATTTTTATTTTAATTTTGTTGTAATTATGACTTGACATAAACAAACTATGACGAAACACAATAAAGGCGAAAATAGTCTTAATTAGACTTATTTATAAATTTTCATCGTGTTAGACTCGATTGCATATTATCATGTGACATGTAATTAATTCTTATTCAGTAGAAAAAAAGAGAAATTTTATGGAAAACTTTCTTATAAAAAATTATCAATAACTTTCTAAAAAAAGGGATATTAATTAGGGTTATTCAACTTTTTGGAGAAACCGGTTGGACTTTTTTAAATTCACAAATTTAAATTCATAATTTTCAAGTTAAAATTTTTTAAACATATTTATTTTTGGAACTAACTATTAAGCCAATAAGAACGAGAAAGAAAGATATATGCGGTCAAGTCTGACAATACCCTACTCCATTGTGTGCATCAAAAGTGGGGGAGAGGTCTTTTTTTCTACACCTGTGGAATTGTGGACCAATACTATGGTCAATTATGGACCGATCTTAATGAAATTCGGTACACAGATTTAAACTTATATGGAACTTACATGTGCAAAGATTCTTGCTACATTTAAGGGATTTAATGGATTTTAAACCAGAATTCATTGCGACTTAACATTAACATTTTTATGGGATTTATGCACGTTTAAGTGATTTTCGAAAGAGGGTTCATATGGGANNAGTGATTTTCGGGAGAGGGTTTATATGGGAGCTATGGCCAATTATGGACCGATCTTCATGAAATTTGCCACATAGATTTATGCTTACATAAAAATTATTTGTGTTAAATTTTATTAAAATATTTTAATTTCTAAGGTATTTTTGAGTGTTAAAACTCTATTCCGGGAAAACATTTGTATGGGGGCTAGGTGAAATAATGGGCCGATCATGACCAAAATCAATAGGCTCCGTCCTTGTGCTAAAAAAAATCATATGTAAAAAATTTCATCAAATTATCTCTAAAATTGCGACCTGTACTTTGCGCACAAGCTTTACATGGACAGCCGTCCAGCCAGCCAACCAGACGGACGGACGGACGGACATTGTTAAATCGACTATAAAAAGGATTCTGAGTCGAACGGTATACTTTAAGGTGGGTGTAGGAAAATTTTTTCTCTGCGTTACAATATTTGCACAAACACATAATACCCTACACCACCTTTGGTGGTGTAGGGTATAATAACCCAATATGGGAGTCCAAAATAATACTTTTACATAAATGTCACAAATTTTGTTTGTATCGTTAAATATCAAACTTTCATACATGATTTTACTTTAAGTGTATATTTAATAACAAGCAACGATTTAGTTTAGCTTAATTGAATTCAATTCGATAGAACTAATGTTCATATGCTAAAAATCCATTTTTGTCAATAAATAATTTGGTAATAAATGGAATTAATTAATTCTACTGACTAAACGCGAATAATAAACATATTCTAGATATTTTATATGAAAAGAGGTGGTGATTCTAAGTAAAACGATATAGTTGTAATTACTTAGTGTGTCATTGTTTTCAAAAATTTATTAAGTGAATAATAAAAGCTATTAAAATAGTTACAAAAATGGTTATTACAAAACTGAAATATTAATTTACAATATACACTATGTCCACAGTGTGACAAAGAATCCTATGTGTAATTTTATGATTTTTTATATTATGGAATACTGTTCGTTGTAGGTCATTATACCCTACACCACCATAGATGGTTGAGATATTATGCGTTTTGCTGATTAATAGAAAAACCATCAGACCACCACCTTAAAGTATACGACACAAAATTACTTCCTGAGTCCATTTAATGATAAATTACAGGTTGCAATTTTAAAGTTAAGTTATTAAAATTTAGCACACGATTTTCTATTTGGCCAAGGACGAACTCTATTGAAACTTTTCGTTTGCGCACCGACGATAGTTCAATTATAATGCATTAAAATGGTTTTATAAGTACTTTTGAGGCACAGAAATATTTACTGCAATTTTGTTTGCACATCTATAGAATTTTTTTCGAATTATAACAAATTATTACTAAAGACAATGAAAGTTTTCTCTTAAAAAATTTCCATTGAAATCAATATATTTTGCTATTATGAAAAATAGTTTGTTTGTATGTATTAAAATTATTAAGAATAATTTAACTAGTCGTTAGAAGTTGCATTTTATTTTATGCAAATAAAATATTACATTTATGTAACTAACTGCTTACTACTATTACATGTAAATAAAATTTTTATATATGTATATTTTATTATAAAATATTATAATTTATTTTAACAGCATGATAAGTTTTTATTACGTTTTTTGTGATTTAAGTTACACATTTTCATTTAGGCATATTACAGTTTAATAGTTGAAATGATGATAATACGTATTTTATGCAAATAATAACAATAAATTTACTATATTGAAAAAATAATATTAATGAATAAAATAATCTAAATTAAATTTATTAAATTTTTCCAATAATTTATGATTTAATATATACATTTTTTTTTTAATGAAAATATTCATTAAAATTTAATTAAAAAACATACGCTATTATAAATAGCACATTGAAATTACTGATTAAATTTAGTTCTTAATAAAATAAGTAAATCATTTATTTGATTTAGCGTATTAGTTCATTGAATTATTGTTATGGAACACATATAAATATTAACTTAATGTATGAAGTAATATATTGAATTGCTTGATTCAATGTACTAAAACATTAATTTAATTAAAAGGTATTACTACAAAATAGACACATACATTGAACCCATGAACTTTTTCATTAAATTAACCTGTAATAAAAGTAATTAATGCTTTATAACGGGAAATATAGTAAAATGAAAACAAGAACAATTCAATTTGTATTTATCTTTTAATAAGACATTTTTTAATTATACCCTGTACCACCAAAGGTAGCTGGGGTATTATGTGTTTGTGTAAATAATGTAATGAAGACAAAAAATCTTCGAACCTCCACCATCCGAACCATGACCGTCTGGTAAGTTGGCTGCCCATGTAAAGCTTGTGCAAAAATTACAGGTCGCAATTTGAAATATAATATGATGAAATTTGCTACATATGAATTTTTTCACTAGGACGAGGCCTACTGAATGTGGTCGTGATCGGCCCATAATTTCACCTGATCCCTAACAAATGTCCTTCCGGAATAGGGTTTTAATTTAACACTCATAAATGTCATAAAAATACAAATATTTTAATGAAATTTAGCACAAATAAGAATTATATAAGTAAAAAGATGTTAATGATCGATCCATAAATTTGGCACAATTAAGAATTATATAAGTAAAATTATCTTAACTATCGATCTCTACACGTCGGAGATAAATATCTTGTTAGCTAGATGCTATTTGTGTGTTTTCGTGAGAACTGAGTATTGCAGTATCATCAGCAAATATTGAAATAATTAGTTCATCACATATAGATAAATCAGAGGTGTAGATCAAATATAGGGTAGGTCCAAGGGCTTTTAATTCAAATTCTTCTGTCACAAAGTCATTATAGTTTACCCTAAATATACGGTCAAATAGATAGGACTCCAGCAATTTGTGGGTACATGATGGTAGTAAACATTTAATTTTATAGATTAGATTCTTGTGCCAAACTTTGTCGAATGATTGTGCGACATCTAAGAAAATAGCTAAATAATACTTCTTTCATTCGAAACATTTCTTTATCTCTCTAGTTAGACGACTTGTTGTAAGTTCCGTGTTTTTCACGAAAACCAAACTGGTAAACTGGGATATTTGCACCGTTCAAGAATGGTAGAATTCTCCTTTGAAATACTTTTTCGAACCGCTTTGATAAGCAAGAGAGTAAATTAATGGGTCTATAAGAAGATGCTATTGTAGAATCCTTTCCTGGCTTTGGTATCGTTTTAATCGGAGAAGCCTTCCAAATCTTGGGAAAGACTCCTAGTTTTAAGATCGCGTTGAAAATAATTGATAACACAATTATTGCCACATGCTTAAATAGCATGCAAATAAATTGGCCTTATCTTCTGCACTACGGGCCCAGGTACCGTCAGCCTTCCTTAAAGGACTTTGTGCCTCTACCGGTGGCTTAATATCCTTCGCTGCCTTCCAAATTGAATAATTGGTATGTTTATTATTCGTTAAGCTTTCAATATATTTTCTACTTTGGAGATCTCCTTCTAATTGAAGGCTTCTCTTTACCTTTTTGCTGGCTATGGACAGACTCAACTTTGCAGCTGATGATCTAGTTTGTTGTCATTCTCTTCTGAATTTTCTTTTTTCACGGAGGAGTTTTTCAATTTCGATATTGGAAGTAATCTTATCGTCTTTTATAAAATTTTAACTATTAGAATGTTCCATTGCTGATGTAAGTAATGACGTAAAGTCATTGACGCATTCATTAATATCTTACTCACACTGAATATTTTGATTCGTGTGGACATGACTACTTATGTATTTTTTATATTTCAACCAATATGTTCTATAGAATGTATTCGTAGTATAATTTCTTAAGTTAGTCCTTTCATTGTATGTTACTATTATAGGAGAATGATCAAAAGTTAAATCATAAAAAATTTCAGTGGTTATTGAATTTCGGTTTATATTTTTAGATATGGCAAAGTCTATGAGGTCAGGAATTTTTCTAGGATCAGCCGGCCAGTACGTTGGATGTCCAGGGGACACGAAATCAATGCCATTTTTGCAATCAACTAGTACTTTATAAAGCTGTCTAACTCTAGGATTCATTAATCTTGAACCCCAGTACGTGTGTTTTGCATTATAATCGCCACATGCCAGGAAACGATCTCCTAGAGTATTAAAGAATTCTTCAAATTTTTCTTTAGTCATTGAAAATTTTGGTGAGCAATAAATCGAACCTGTGAAACATTAAAGGTGAATAGATGTTGCCTGCATGTAAGAATTTATCTAAGGCATAATGTCGTAATCGATTTCTAATTAGTATACCAGTACCACCATGTACTTTTCCATCCGGATGATTAGTAGAATGAAATGAATAATCTGAAATATAAAAATTGTATCTGTTGGTGAGATGAGTCTCGGAGACTAACATCACATCAATATTTTGCTTCTTCATGAAGTATGAAATCTCCGTTTTATGTTGGTTTAAACAGTTTGCAACCCAGAAACATACTCCCAAATAACTCATTTTCTCGTTAAGAAGATTTGAATCATTTGGTTATTTTGTTATAACAAAAAAAAAAATTTGCTAAAGAAAATTGAGTCCCATGTTATTTAAAAAGAAAATTGTCTTACTTGCTGAAGGAATTTATCACATGTTATGAAAAACCTAAAAAAATCATATAAAGAATATTATCTCATGTTATAAAAAACAAGAAAAACTTGCTAAAGAAGATTTTCTCATGTTAAAACTACTACGAGCAATTTTCTAAGAAAATTTATCTTAAGAAAATTATCCATGTTACATAAAACATGAAAAATTTTCTAAAGAAAATTATCTCATGTTATATAAAATATGAACAATTTTCTAAAGAAAACTGTCTCATGTTATATATAACATGAAACATTTTCTGAAGAAAATTATATAATGTTATATAAAACATGAAAAATTTTCTAAAGAAAACTATCTCATGTTACATAAAACATGAAAAATTTTCTAAAGAAAATTGTATCTCATGTTATATAAAACATGAAAAATTTTCTAAAGAAAATTGTATCTCATGTTATATAAAACATGAAAAATTTTCTAAAGAAAATTATATTTCATAAAGAAAATTGTATCTCATGTTATATAAAACATGAGAAATTTTCTAAAGAAAATTATATCTCATGTTATATAAAACATGAAAAATTTTCTAAAGAAAATTGTATCTCATGTTATATAAAACATGAGAAATTTTCTTAAGAAAATTATATCTCATGTTATATAAAACATGAAATATTATCTAAAGAATATTGTATCTCATGTTATAAAAAAACATGAAAAATTTTCTAAAGATAATTGTATCTCTTGTTATAAAAAAACATGAATAATTTTCTAAAGAAAATTGTATCTCATGTTATAAAAAAACATGAACAACTTTCTTCATTTTATTGTTAGCCAAGAACATTTCTCTTGAAAATATAATTCTTTAACCCATTGTGTTTATTCCTGTGCTTTCATTTTCATCTGCAT
>MINK01176175.1:1018-14842 GCA_001735545.1 Phormia regina | reverse complement strand
TATTCACAAAAAAATAATGTATGTTTGATAAAGGTTTACTAACTTTTTTTATGTAAATTTCCATAAGAAAAAACTGGTAAACCTTTATCAAGCCTACATTATTTTTGGTGAACACGGCTGTTAATCTTTAAAATTGCAATTTTAAATTTCTTTGAAATATTTTGAACGGTTCAAAAGTTAAACAAATAACTTAAAAATTTATAAAAGTAGATCTTTTCTAGTTTGTAATAAAAATATTTTATTAAATACTTTTAAAGGATTTTTATTTAAGATTCATATGCAGTTAAATTGATTATAAAATATGCATTTATTCCAAAAAAATTCTATTTAAATTCCATTTAAGATTTATATTAAAAAAGTATTAAAAGAAAACAAATATTTAACTGGAATTTCAATAAACTCTCCAAAATAACAAGTTCAATACAAAAATAAAGAAACAAAAAAAAAACATATTTCAACTGGCATACAATCCTAAAATGCCATATCATGCGTCACATAACCAGACATAAATTCTTGGATACTTAATTGAATAGTACCCTTGGGAAATTCACAAAACAAAAAAAACCAAATATACAAAACATATTCACACATAAAAACTAACAGATAAATAGAGGCTACAGAAGAAAAATAAATAAAGAAAAAAACATAAATAAAAACTAAACGAAATGTTATAATATGAAATGAATGAAACCGATACACACTGGTCACATCAAGATACCAACATCATCATCATCATCATCATCACCAACGTCATTACCATTATTTACGCCATCGTATAAATTGGAAAGACTACATATACATATCATATAGTCAGTCCATAACAACCATAAACTAAAGGCTGTTAACTGTATGAAACAGTTAAAAATTATTGGGAAGTGGAAAAAAAATATTATATATACTCCCACGAATGTTATATCTAAACGCCAGGGTAAAGAGTATAGGCAGAAAAGAGAAGAATAAAAATGAAAGTATTTTATTGTAGCATAACCATAAGGGATACAATTTAATACACACACACACACAAAGCTATTGATGGCCACTAACGATAAATGTGTCAAAAATCATATTTATATGAACAATAATGTATTTGTATGTGTAGCAAACGTATGGAATATTTAGACATATTAACAGACATATCGACAGAATATTTGGTTTTATTTTCAAACTCCAATGAAATTATTGTCTTAGGAAATTTACAAAAACAAAATAAACATTTCTGTTAGAAGAAGAAGAGAAAAAATATGTACAGAATAAAGCCTCTAAATAATGTTTATTACTGGTTATTAACACAATAATAATAATAATGATGATGAAGATGAAGATAAATTTGATGATTTCAATAATGGTGGTAATGATGGCGTTGATGTTTGACCCAACGACGGTCCACTCTTGATCACTAGCATAAACGCTTTAAATGAAAAATGATTGATTTTAGTAAATTTCTGTTACAAAAAACTGTTAATTATTTTTGTTATGTTTTGGTGTTATTTTTCTTAAAGGGAAAGGGAAATAGAGTAATGAAAATAAATTATTTAATTAAAAGTAACAGGAAGAAGAAAATGAACATAAATAAATTACTATAAAGATGTTTGTTATTTATGAAAATAAATATTAAAATAGAAGGGCTGAGAAATTTTATTAATGATCTTTTAAAGAACCATACACAGTGGCTCGATCGAACATACAATTTTGTTTCTGGCGTTTCTCATGATACATTACAAAATAATGTGTTCGATTTTTTTAATTATATATCTCAATGAATTAAGTTGTAAAAAATTATTAAGATTTCAAAATCAGTGCGAAAAATGTATTGATTTTTTAGAACAAGGCTTCTTCTAGGAAGGATAATAAAGAAATTTTTATTTAATTGAGAATTACATCCTACGTCTAGCATTGGTCGAAAATAGTAAAATTTTTTACGAAATATTAAGTTCATTTGTGTAAAATAAATAGTCACGCGAATCTAAACGCCAGTTTTAATAACCTGAATCGTCATTAAACTAGTGCCCGTTCGCTGAAACATATAGACAAAAGAACATATTTTGTGGAAATAGTATTTGTTTATACCCATCATCACAGATATTTTTGGATCCTTGTAAGAAATAATGATAAAAGATAAAGTTCTTTCATCCGTTTGTTGGTTCAAAAGACGTTTATGAAGCCCATCCGTAACTGGCATATATTCAGGCGCGGATCCACGGGGAGGGATATGCATTAAAAAAAATGTGTTTAACACCACTGTTTTCAAGTTTCTATAGCGTATGTTAATGCTAAGGACTTGGTTTTTACAAAGAAATTGCGCAAATTTTTTTCTGAATAAATGCTCAGAAAAATTTAAATAAATCCGTTCAATAACAACTAAGGTATTGGGAAAAACGAATTTCAAATATCTTTAAGTCCTTTTTTTTAAAAAAAAATATTTATTTTTATAGACATCGCTCGTAAATATTTTTACAAAATTTCGGTTTTTTGAATTGATCAAATTCATACATAAAAAACCGGATTATGGATTAAAAAGTAAATAATATAAATACACACACAAACATGTAGTATATTAGACGTTCTAGCATAGATTTATAAATGTGAAAGTATGAAAGCATACTTTTAGGCGACAATTTTATTTATCGATAAGATGGTGAAGAGTATAAAACATAGGGCATGGCCGAACATAGACTTTTAGTTTTAAAACATATTTTCTAAGAGCAAAAAAAAGATATTAAAATTTATTTTTTTAATTTTACTTTTAATGTAACGTACGGAAAATACAACAACTTTTACGAGTTCCAAAAATAATTTTTATTTTAACGTTGAATTTTGAAAAAAAAAAATTTTAAATCTATGAAATCGGACATGAATTCTAAATTTTATGTTTTTTAAAACTTCTTCATACACGAGGTATTCAAATTTGGCGCTCTGTAAAATGTCTAGTATTATCACTGGGTGACTACAACAATATTTTTCCAAAGGCCTAGGTCCTGCTCTACAAATTGCGTATACATTTTGCTACCATCAGATTAGTAGCTGAGCAGATATAGATTTATTACAAAAATGTGGACGTTTAGTTGTTGTGGAGTAAATATGGGAATTAATTAATTGCTATCCTTCATATATCTTTCATTATACTAAGTATTTATTATATTCCTTTTTAATGAAGAGATAATAACTTTTTCGAGTTCCAATTGTTTTTCTTTCGAGTTCCATTTTTTTTAGCTTTAGCGTTTGATTTTCAATTATGAGATCGAACTTGATTTGTAGATTTTATGATTTTTTTAAACTTTTTCACACACGAGGTGGTCTAGTTTGACATCCTATAAAATGTCTTGTATTATAACAGGGTGACTACAAGATGACTTTTCTAAAAGCTTAGGTCCTCCTTTACAATTTTCATATACATATTAATATCATCAGATCAGAAGTTTAGCAGTTATAGATTTATTACCAAAATGTGGACCTTTAGTTTCATACACGAGGTGGTTAACTTTGACGCCCTGTAGATTGTTTTGTACTAAAACAGGGTAACTACAAGATGACTTTTCTAAAAGCTTAGGTCCCGCTCTATAACTTCCATACATACATACATATTAATACCATCAGATCAGAAGTTTAGCAGATACAGATTTATTACCAAAATATGTACCTTCATTTATTGCGGAGTAAATATAGGAACGAATACAATTTTATTCTTCACTAGTTGTGTATTTAGCAACAAATAAACTTATTTTTAAACATTTCAGTTAAATTATTTTTTTTTAATTAATACCCACTAATAAATTCTAATCCATTACTCATTAACAATTTTACATCTTCCTTAGATTATAAAGCGTTTCACATCACATTGATTTTGTGGCATTTTAAATAATTTTATTATAATTTAATTGTGTTGCACATAATATTGCCTCTGTGTCTAATATTCTCTCCGGTTGCTGTTGTTGTTGTTGTTTGTTGGCCGTTTAATTAAATTAGTCTGATGTCTGGTTAAACGATTTATTTAAATTTATTTATTTCTATTTAATTAAAAATTCGTTTAAAATGCCACATGAGAATTAAACTAAATAAATAAACAAATTGTTTTAAATAGTTTTTAGAGGTATAATAAATAAATTAAAGTCAATAAACTAAATTAGTAATGAAATAAAAACAAAAACAAAAAAATACAAAAAATACAAAAATTTAATAAATTATTACAAATAACAATTTAAGTAATAATTTTAAGCAATTAAATTGGGAATAAAAATTAACAATAATTAAAAATTTAAGATGAAAAATAAAACAAAATTACAGATTTTTTTCTGGGTTTACACATAGTCCCAATTAGGACTTCATTAACGATAAATATTTCCTTCTCGTTTCACACCAACGAGGTCACATCTTACTGAAAAGAAAATTTGTTGTGCGTGAACCCCTACTATCAGAATTTCACCAAAAATAATTGCTGTGTGAACCTGTACTAATATTTCGACAGAATTGCGCCAAGAAAATTTGCTGTGCGTGAACCCCTACTAATATTTCTGAGTTATTTATTTAAATTTATTATAGTAATTCCTATAATTTATTAAGAAAACTAAATGTTCTTTATATTTGCCTAAATGTATCATTTATAAATTATTAAATGCTTTAATTTAATGTTGGCATATAAATTAATTGTTATATGAATTTAATCCATCTATAAATCACTTTTTAATCTACTTCTAAACTTTTCTGTTTTTTTGCAACAAAATCTTGTAAAAATTCCAAGAAAATTCTATAATTCATTCACAAAAGCTGCACAAAATAAAAACTAGATATTTGAAAATAGCAACATGTAAAGTGTTGACAATATGAGTTGAATACATTTTATTTTATGTGGAACAGACAAAAAATATTTTTTGTGTAAAAAAATAAAAAGAAAAAAGGCAAAAACATTAGATAAAATGGCCAGAAAGAAATATGCGAATGATTAAATTATATGGTGCTAAAAATGTCTACTACAAAGAATAGAAATTACAATGAAAGCGATACAGCGACAACAAATTCATGTTGCAGTTATAGAGAATTTTTAATTGCAATGCTTACCTAAAGCTTCATTAAATCGTTATCAACATTTTTTCATGAAGAACAAAAATTTTAGAAAAAAATCCAATTAAATAATTATTCAGAACTTTTAAATGATTTCAATTGAATCAAATGAAATTAAATTAAAATTTTAAATAGAAAAAAATCAAATTACAATTACGTGGGTCACTCGTAATTGTAATTTGATTTGATTCAAATATTTTATTAATTGAAATAAATCCTATAAAAAAATTTTATATTAATTTCTTAATTGTTTTTAATTATATTTGATTAATTTATTAATTGATACAATGAAAAAAATAATTGAAAGCCGTTAAACCATTTTTTATTTCCTTGAGTTCTTAATATTACACAGATAAACAAGATAGGGATCTATATTCGGTAGTGCTGAATTTCTTTTACCCTTTTTACCCTTTATCAAAAATTAAAATTATCGCCTTAAAGTATGCTTCAAACTTTCGCATTTATAAATCTATATTTTAATGCTTAATATACATGATTGTGTGCGTGTGTGTGTATTTTCGTTAAAAACTCGTTTTTTAAACACGAATTTGATTGATTCAAAAACCAAAATTATATAAAAATATTTGCGCCTTAAAGTATGCTTTCAAACTTTCGCATTTATACACTTACATTACAATGCTTATTGTACATATTAGTGTGTTTTTCGTTCATAACTCGTTTTTTTAACACGAATTTGGTTGATTTAAAAAACCGACATTTTATAAAAATAATTACGATCATTATCTACAAAAATGAAAATCTTTAGTTAAAAAAATAGCTTCAAAAAATTCATTTTGCCCTATATCTCAGTTGTTATTGATTTATTTTAAATTTTATGAGCATAAATCCAATAATCAATCAAAAAATCTGAAACTTCTATTTGAAACCAAAATCCCTAATATAAACAGAGGCTTCAGAAATTAGCCAGATATTTTATGAATTTAACTGTCATTTAAATATATTTCAAATTTGGCTAGGGGTTTGAGTCTCCTGGTACCCTCTACAAATTTTGTTAGGTATCGTTTTATGAAAAAAAAAAATTCATCTATACATCGTATACGTAGCGCATGTATCTGGCCAGATACACACACATTTTATATGAAGAGTACTGTACTTTATTGGTATTTTTTATATTTTTTCTCTGCGTTTAGTTCTTCCAAATATTGAAAACCGAATGAACAACATTCACATCATTACTTTATAACTACTAAATTTTATAGAAATGAACTTTTTAACAACTATTTTCTTTTGTGAAATTAAACACAAAAATAAAATTTTCATTTCTCTACATACGTGACTATCGGATCATGTGCATGACGGAGGGTTAATATTTCTATAAATTTGATAAATAAAATTAATTCTATGGATCAAAATTTGTATTACTTTGTTGGATAAATATAATTGGATATGTCTAAAAATTTCAGTAGCACATGTGACTTGGCCAATTACAACTAATTCTAAAGTAATTAGGAGTAATGAATTCAAATATAAGTTAGGCTTCTCAAGATAAATTTTGGTTTTCACGAGCTGGTACAATAAGCCGATTCTCAAGAGAAATATAGAATAATTCGAATCAATTTGACAGATCTTTAATCACTTTTATGAAATTAATTTATTTAAAATACCAAATATATACAGAGAAAATTTCGAATCGACTTCAATCACAATATTATTAATATTAATTAATTTTTAATTGATTTTACTCCAATCATCAAAATGATAATATTAATAACAGCAATAATTGATTGTATTATTTCTATAAAAATATAGAATATAGAATTTTTCTATAAAAATATATATATAAAATTAATTTAAATCTATTTTAAATTTTTTTTACCTCATTATATCTATTTAAGCAAGTAAAAATTTGAGTAAAATCAATTAAAAATTAATTAATATTAGCAATTTCGTAACTGAAGTAGATTTTAACTTTTTCCTGTGCATATTTTTAAAGACAAATTTAAAATTTTTCTTTATATTTTTTTAAGAACTGTCAATTTATTTAAAATATAACTAATTATATTAATAAATAATGTAATACAAAATTTAATTAAATCCCAATACAAAATTACCCAGCAAAAACTTTGCTTGCCATGTAATGAGTTAGGTAGCTAATATGATGGCTCTTCACTACATACACATTAGATGAATAACTCATTATTTTAACACGGCGATGTTAATATCTACAAAATAACCTCAACACTCGGACCTAATAATTACTCTCGCCCTAAATGACAATAGACGTTTAGACATTTATGACCATGTAAATCCAAGATAGGTATCTTATAATATTAAGATAAGATGTCTACAATCTCACTGAACATAATACTCAGGTGTGTATGTGGAATAGATATAACTTACTCTCATTATATTGTTAAGCAACTTAAACCGTGCAATGTAGATTTTGTGCAATTTAGTGTGATTCCCCATAATGCTGCTCAGAATTCACCTAACTATACAAAATATGTTTTTAATTAACTTGGTAGAGTGCTATTATTTGCAACAATAGCTCAATAAATACTCCTCAAGTATGATCTTATATAAGAAACTAATTTTATCTTTTAATGCATTAAATTGTCTCAGTATACCACGTTATATTAGATTTTTACAACCGGAAAGAATTGCAAATCTATTATCCAAGTGAATTAACGAATGTTAGAGAATGATTAAACTGAAGTATACACTCTAATTTAATCGTCAAAATCAATGATGAATAACTGGAAACATAAGCACAACTAAGAAATCATCTGAAATAGAATTGTGAGGTACGGAAAGTCAATATGTGAGTGAATTTTCTCTTCTCTCATATTTTTTATTTAATGTAATGAGTCTCTACTATGGAGACCATGATGTATATAATAAATACTTGGCTCTTGCTCCTAGAATTAGTAAGAGCTTTATAATAAGATCCACATAAAACTCTCGGTCTTTAGTCTCAGAATATATGAGGAGCGATGCTAGGAGCAATGTTATACTATATCTAATAAATATTTGTTCCTTTATGGATATTCCATTTCTCGTTAAACTCAGGATGTCTCAAGCTGTTTTGAAGCTGAATACAACAAGGATATCAATACCTAGAACAACTAATACTAATGCCGCGCATCCATACTGTATTACTTTGACAACATATTATAAACATCGCTATTTCCTATAATATTATTTAAGCTAAAAGGTGTGATCTTTTCAACAATAGGCAAATGAGTTCTGCAATCTCACAAGTCAACTTCTAAAGATCTCCTATAGCAATTAATATTACGGGCACAATAGCTCTCTAGTGAATATCTACAGATTGTTCGAATATATCAGGTTTTGTCTCAATAAGGTATGTTTCCTATCTAGTTGTCCTCTATTATGCACCTTATCGAGGATAATTCATCTGGTGATTCTTAATTTCAAAGAATTGCAGAAGTCATTATTATCCAAGTGAATAGTAACTAGTTACATTGTCGATTATAAGCACTGAAAGATGAAAAAATAAACAGATGATATATTTTTTATATTCAATTTTTTACAAGTAAGAGCACAGAAAATAAGTATTCCATTCACCTGCTGTTTAACTATAGTCCACAAACTCTGCTTTGCTAAAGCCAAATAGAGACAACAAGACAATTTACAATTATAAATTTGTTTATGATCCTTCGAACCGGATATCGGCTTAAGATGAACATATTCAACCTCTGCTTTACTTGCCCCAAATGCCTGATAATACGTATCCTATTCTGCTAGTGTCTAACTCTGCTTTGCTTTGGCCAAGCAGTGATTACAAGGCAATTTACGTTTGCAAACTTGTTTATGGTCCTTCCAACCGGATATCGGCTCAAAATGAACAGATTCAACCTCTGCATTATTTGCCTGAAATGCCTGGCTCTGCTGAATTTCTTAATACAGCAACTAGTGCAAGACGGACGCCATGTTTAGGTTACAACGAAACTCAAAACCATCGGACATTACGAATGCTGATAAAATTTGTAGCAGCAAAGAAAATACGTATTCCATTTAGCTAGTGTCTAATAGTAATCCACAAACTCTGCTATGGTAGCGCCAAACGGAGAAAATAAGTCAATTTACGATTGCAAACTTATTTACAAAGATTAAAACAAAATTTTGAAAAGACTTGTGAAGAATTGAATTAAACATCGCAAGTAAACCTAGAAACAAACTTTGATTATTTTTATAGATATTTTTTTTTTTTTCATAAAAGATCTTGGAGGAAATCGTATTTTACTTTTGAAATTGAATTTATTGAAAAACTTAGATAAAACTTGAATCCTTTTTAGATCCAAATCCTACAATTGAGACTAAGAAGTCTACTTTCATATTTTTATATCTCTGCTTGAATAACATCGATAAAACTCGCCGAATTTTGCAGATCGTGCAAATTTTTTAAAAACAAAATAATAAATAAAAATTTTGCAAAGAAAAATAAAATTTATGATCTTGCACGATCACCTGAGACGATAATGAATATTAATATTATTACCAACAACATTATTAAATTCAGGCGCGTATCCACGAGGAGGGAAAAAGGGAAATTTCCCTCCCCAAAATAATAAATCTTAAGGAAAAAATTGCACTAAATCATAAAATTGAAGGAAATAGTTTTAACAATTATATCTATTTTCCTTCCCGAAAATCTTGAACTGGATCAGCGCCTGATTAAATTTAAGATTTAACATTTAAATTAAAAAAAAACTCTCAAGATCAGTTTAATTTAATATTTAAAGTCTAACGTTGCAATTGTATTTCCTTTAATTTGAGAAAAAAAAATCATTGAACATTTTCTTAAGTTATTTTTTTCACACCATGCAAGATGTGTCATATCAGACAGCTGTTGTTGGGTGCTGCAGTTGTTGTAAGTACAAATAATAGGGGAGAAAAAATTGTTGTCGCCAAGTATACATATATACTTTTTTTTCGCTCTCATATTGAATTAATGCATGTTTTTCTATATATACAAATAAATATAAAAAAAAATTCAAAAGCTGATTACTGCGTGGAGTCTACATGAAATAAAAGATACTTTACATCAAAAAGTAATAAGTATACCTTACTCTACAACTTACTTTTGTAACAAAAATGTATGAGCTTTTGATAAACATTATTAAATATGACTTAGGGAGTTTAAATATCAAATTGAAGAGAATAAAAATGATCATGAACTGTTCTAAGAAGTTTTTTCTCTCTAAAGCTTTTTTCTAAAATAATTTAATTACTGAACTTAAATAGTTGAACCCTACAGCTATAGAGTACTACTGCCAACTATAGAGTGCTGCTGCTGATTACTGGATGAAGTCTACATGAAATAAAAAATGCTTTACATCAATAAGTAATTAGAATACCTTACTCTACAAATTACTTTAGTAACAAAAAACTAAGAGCTTTTGATAAACATTATTAAAAATGACTAAGGGAGTACAAATATAAAATTGAAGAGAATAAAAATGATCATTAACTGTTCTAAGAAGTTTTTTTCTCTAAAGTTTTGCTGAACTTAAGTAGTTGAACCCTACAACTATAAAGTGCTACTACTGTCAATTATAGAGTGCTACTGCTGATTACTGCGTGGAGTCTACATGATATAAAAGATGCTTTACATCAAAAAGTAATAAGTATACCTTACTGTACAACTTACTTTCTTTGCAGAAAAGTATGAGCTTTTAATAAACATTATTAAAAATGACTTAGGGAATTCAAATATCAAATTGAAGAGAATAAAAAATGATCATTATGTGTTCTAAGAAGTTTTTTTTCTCTCTAAAGCTTTTTCTAAAATAACTTAATTGCTAAACTTAAGTAGTTGAACTCTACAAATATAGAGTGCTACTACTACAGACAAAAAGAGTTTGATAATGTTATTTTTAAATTTAATTTCTTGCATATTTCCCTCTTTTTTATGCAATTTCAATATAAAAAAATTATACTAATTTTGTTGCTTAATATGCAGATGCAACACGTCACAACGACGTTGTAAAAATATATATCGTACTATTTGCTTTTCTTCTTTTATTTTCATGGCCTTAATAAAATAAAGCTTATATGTGTACATATGTATGTTATTTTATTCACCAAACGTTTTTTTTTTCATTTATTTGTCGCGCGATATTTATTCTTAAATTGCATAATTTCTTTTCTTTATTTCGCTTCTGTATTTATTTATATTTTTTTATTTTACTTTTTAACATCATGTTCAATTCACACTTTTGTTTTCGTTGTAAATCTTTAATTAGTTGTGTCGTTGGTTCTTTGTGTGGATACTTTTGCTTATAGTTGTTATGTACTTTTTTTTAGTTTTGATCAGTTTTAATTTCCGTGGGTTGTGGGATGAAAAAATTTTGTCTAGTAGATACTTTTCAGCACCTTGTTTTCGATATGCACGTAATTGTATGATGGCCTGTTTGTTTGTTTGTGTTCGCCTCAAACATGTGCGTGTGCTAAAGAACATGGACAGTAAAAATGCATTAAATTAATTTTTTGTGTTGCTTGTAACAACAATAAAATCAGCAAAAAAATAAGAAAAAACATAGATTTTTTTTGTTAAAAACAACAAAAAAAAATGAATATGTTTTCTTAAACATTTACATGCTTTTACAAATTATTACAAGTGTTTCACAAAATAATATAAATTGTTTGAGACATTACAGACTATGTTAGGGAAAAAGATGAAAACAAATATTTCATCAAAGATAATTTAATATTAATGCTAAAGAAATTTAAACATGTTGTTATTAAATTTAAAAATAATTCTAATTGAATTAAATATGACTAACATTGGTCAGTGTTTTATTTTCTAGAAATAAGTTTAAGAGAAATAAACAAAATCTTATTTTGATTAAACAAAATAAAATGTAATTATTATTACCTTTTACCAAAGATGTAATAAATAAATAAATAATTTGCACTATTTTTGCCGGGGAGCTAAAAAGTTATAGTTTTTTTTTTTTTTTTTTNNACATTCAACTTGTAATTTGCACTATTTTTGCTGTAGAGCAAAAAAGTTATAGATTTTTTCTGGATCGTTGCAAGAAATGATGACAATAGAACCATGTCTGTTCGAATGTTTGTCGGTTGAAATGGTGTTTCTGAAGGGCACCGATAACTGACATATATAATATGTATATCAAATAATTAAAAATCCTCTCGAGAATTTTCCTATTGAAATCCAACAAGATCGGTTTATAAATGGCGGATATATACTTAAAATACCGTTCTTAAAACCAATTTTTCAGTTTCTGAAACCTCAGCATGCAATAGAAACTTCGTTTCTACAAAAAGAGATCAGATTTATAATAATTGAGATATCGATCAAAACACATTTTTGGTTTTTTGAAATCCTTGTTTAAGCCGCAGATCATAACTATTTTTGTAAAACTTTGTTTTTTTTAATCAACCAAATTGGATTAATAAAAACTGAAATATGGGTTAAAAACTAAAAAATAGAAAGAGGTATAGTCGTTCAAGCCCGAGGGGAAGTAGGGGGCCAATTATGAACCTATATTTTTATTAAATGAAAAATATCAAATACTAATAAAGAATATTACAACGATACTAAGATTCACGTTTATTTATGCAATTTTGAGCGATTCCAGAAATTGAGTCTTATATGAAAGCTATTGTCAATTATGAACCAATCTTCATGAAATTTTGCACTGTCATTAATATTTATAAAAATGTTATTTGTGTTTGATATTAAATTGTTACTAACATTTCTGTGGGATTTATATACATTAAAGTGATTTTGCAAAGAGGAGTTTATATGAGAGCTATGGTCAATTCTGGACCGATCTTAATGAAATTTGGCACACGGATTAGGGCATACATAAAACTTATTTGTGTTAAATTGCATTAAAACACTTATATTTTTAAGGTTATTTTGTGTGTTAAAACTCTATTCCGGAAGGACATTTACATGGGGGCTACGTGAAATAATGGGCCGATCATAATCAATTTCAATAGGCATCGTCAAAATGGCAACCTGTACTTTGTTCACAAAGTTTACATGAACAGACAGCTAGCCAGACAGGCAGACAGACGGACGGACATGATTAAATCGACTCAGAAAGTGATTCTGAGGAAACTTAAAGGTGGTGGTCTGATAATCTTATCTGTACGTTACAAATATCAGCACAAACGTATAATAACCCAACTACCTATGGTGTTGTAAGGTATAATAATAATAATAATAATAATAATAATAATAATAATAATAAGAATAATAATTGCATTCTAATGTAATTTTCTTTATGTGAAAGTATGAAAGCAAACTTAAAACTGATCATTTTATTTGTCAGTAAGATGGTGAATGATAATAAAAGTTCCGCAAATGTTTAATTGCCTCCTTAGGACATTTTTCATCTTTAACTGGCCCATATTTTTATACCCATTTGGGTTTCCCTATAGTATTTTTGTTCGCTTACTGTATCACTATTTCATAGTATCCTGTAGGCTATTTTAGTCCTTTCTTTCAGCTTGGTATTTATTGACTTAAAATATATTAGATTTTCTAAGTTTATTTCACGTAATTCTATAGCTTTGAATTTCTAATGTTCAATCCCACCAAAAATAAACAGAAATCATTTTTAATGAAGTTTATTTTCACTACTTCCAAAATATCAATAGATATATATTTTCGGAATCTTAAAAAGTAATAAAAACAACATCCAAAGATGTAATTAAAAATGTATTCAGAAGATCTTTTTTCAAATATCTGTTATATATAAATTCCATTAAATTTCCCTGCAGCGATAAAAAGAAAAATCCAAAGAATCA
>MINK01176171.1:0-22463 GCA_001735545.1 Phormia regina | reverse complement strand
GATCTAACGAATCATATTTGTTAAAAACACTAATTTTTACAATTATGCTGCTAATATACATATAATATGATACATTTTTGTATCATATGCCACCCCCAGTCATAATTAAAACAAATTTTCGCATTTGATTACAAAATTTCTGTAAGATAAGTTTAATCGACGCAACAGCAGTTCGGCGAATGTACCCAAGGAGGAGAATTGCCCAGAAGTAATGATTTTTTCACTCCTTAAAGGATTTTTTAAAATTAAATTTCCGCCTTAAAGTATGCTTTCATTATTTCACATTTATAAATCTACATTTTTTTCTAAACTACAAAAATTTTAATACGAAATAAAAAACAATCATAGCAAGCTTTACTTTTAAAAAATAAACAGCAACTACAATTCCATATTAAACAGACCGCATAAACAAAGAACACCAACAACACTGTTATTTATGATATTACTGCTGTTGCTAACTAAACTACTTGTCTATACAAAAAACAAAAACGTCACTAATAGCCATACAATGCTTAATATACATATTTGTGAGTGTAATTTTATTCCAAATAGATTTGTCCTAAATTTTATAAAAATAAAAATCTATAGCTTAAACAAGAGCTTCAAAAATGCAATGTGTAAACTATCATAAAAATATTTCTCCTGTAAAATTTTTTGTTCTGCACTTACGANNAGTCATAATTAAAACAAATTTTACAAATTTTCGCATTTGATTACAAAATTTCTGTAAGATAAGTTTAATCGAAAGAACACCAACAACACTGTTATTATAAATTTTTTGTTCTGCACTTACGATATTTTACCGGTCAGGGCTCGTTATATCCCCTATAAGAAATTTTGGTCATAACTTCTTTAAATAATGTACTTTAAGCAAATAAATGCTCGATGATTTCAAATGGTACCCCATTTAAAAACACCTGCTTCAGGCAATTGTTACTGTCAAATGACTTAAAAAATGACATGATATTTTCCACCTTCTTAATGACATGTCTCTGAAAATATTATTTGCAAATGCATGAAACGTTTTTATGTTTCAACAAAATGTTTTTCTTTAAATAGAATCTACAGACCAGAAACATAATAACAATGTTGATATAAATTAAATTGTATTTTTCCACGCTCCATATGAATATTAGAAGCACCTGTCACTGTAAAATACTAAACATTGTCTCTTAGAGAAATAAATGTTTTTTAACGTTAACCGGTTTAAAACGGAAGATGGGGGCATTAGGTGGGTGTTTTAGAGACAACCTTTTTATTATCTTTGTCATGTTTAGTTAGAAAACTTAAAATTCCTTCTTAGATTTTCTGGGAAATTTATTGAAAAGCCTCTTTTGCGATTAAATTAAAAATATGTCTTAGATTTAAATGTGAAATTTAATCTCTACTCTAGAAAAGTATTCCTTTTAATAAATATAAAAAGTCATAAAATGTTTGTAGTTAAGGCTTTTTTTGTGTTACTTGGTTTTTTAAAGAGTGCACAGTGGGGAAAAAGCTAAATAAAGGGTAATAATAAGGAATTTTAATATATGTGAACTGATTTAAATGAAACTTGGAATATCGATAGAGGAGGAGTTAGGCTTTCAGCATGTTGTTAGCTTGAGGGCGTAGAAGCAACACGGATACAGTGGCCCAAAGTTGACCACCTCGAAAAACATATGGGGGCTTAAAACTAAAAAGTATCTTTATATATTTAACCTTTTTAAATCATTTAGTTAAAAGAGTTTAATATTTTCTAGCATTTTCTGAAAGACGAAACCCCAGGAAAAGGTATAAGTATAAATTTGAAAAGTTCTGAACGTTCACTCTACATCCAGCATTAGTCAAAAATTATTAATTTTTAATGAGAGCTTGAACTTTTTAATTGTGTAAAAAGAATCCGTTGTTGATTTCGTTACTTCTGTAAGTTAAGTTGTATAGCTCAATATGTTATAAAAAATCTTGAAAAAAATTATGACAGTCTACCGGTAAACTTAGTCACACGAGACAATTTTCCGAAAATACCCATATTTTCAATAATAAAAACTTCGACTCCCAAAAATATAAAATAGTACTATATATATTTTTCTGATTTCCACATTTAACAATTTTAAATTAAATATTTTATATCATATGAAAAAAATATGTTAATACCTTTAAGGATTTATAAATTATTCACTCTAAATTTTCTTTAAATATGTCCATATGAACATAATTTGCATTTGTTTCGCATTTTTTAAAAAAAAAGTGCTTAAAATATTAAAATAGTAAAATTTATTATACATAGTTTTAAAGAAGACACAATTTCCTTTAAAATGATATATAATATGACTATNNATGACTATTTTTTATTTGTTACATTTCGTGTTAATCAATTTCAAATAAACAAAACGCAAAATATTGTGAACTCTTCATATTTCTTACTATTTTTGATAATGCAGTGGGATAACACAGTGTGGTAAGGCCGTAACAAAAATAACATGAAAAAACGAAAAATTATACAATTTGCAACTCTTTGCTAATTTCAAATTTATTTACAAGGAACGTCGCAAACACTAATTAGTCATATTATATATCATTTTAAAGAAAATTGTGTCTTCTTTAAAGTTATGCATAATAAATTTTACTATTTTTAAATATTTAGCACACTTTTCTTAAAACAAAGCGAACAATTACAAATTATGTTTATATGGGCATATGTATTTCAAAAATTTGAAAATGAATAATATCTAAATGGCTGTGGATATCAATACAATTTTTGCACATGATATAATATATTTAATGAAGAATTGATGAAGGTAAAGATCAGAAAAATACATATAATTTTACTATGTATTTTAGTACGTTGAAATTTTTATTATTGAAAATATGGGTTATTTTCGGAAAATGGCCTCGTGTGACTAAGTTTACCAGTAGGCTGTCATAATTTTTTGTATGACAGTTAAAACATATTGAGCTATATAGTTTTACTTACAGAAGTACCGCAATCAAGAATTGAATTTTTTTTACAGACTCAAAAATTTTAAGGCCCCATCCAAAATTGGTAATTTTTGAGCTGTGCTGGATGTAGGAACGTACAGAAATTTTAAAAATTACACTTACATGTTTTTCCGAAGTCATGTTTTTTAGAAAATGTAAAAGAATAGGAAACTCTTTTAACTAAATTTTTTAAAAAGTTAAATATATAAAATCACCTTTTTGGAAAAAAATTCCATTTTGAAATTTTGACTTTTAAAATTTTTTAATTGTTCGATAACAATTTTTTTATTAACATAATTTAGAAAATTATAGAAAATTTAACCATGTTTTTAAAAAAAAATTTGAAAATTTTATTTCAGAAGTTATGGGGCAAATTCGCAAAAAATTCAAGGCCAAAAATGAGGAGTTTATTTTTTGACATTAAATATCTTTTAAACTATATGACTTAATTTAACACAGCAAACATGATATCTCCTTGTCTTATTTAGGAGAATGCAAAAATATAAATATTTAAAATTAATTAATATTTGTAAAAGTTTTAAGTTGCGATAAGTTTTCCCCTCTCGTGGTGTCTAAATTTGTCCTTCTGTAGCAGCGTCCGTACAGCAGCTACAGACTCATGCTAACAACATTCTGAAAGCTTATTTTCTCCTCTATCCAAGTTTCGATCGGTTTAGTGGTTCCAAACTTATTACCATTTATTTTGCTTTTCACCCCACTGTGAAATGTTAAAGTGAAAAGAAATGGCAGAGTGATAATTATTTTGTAAAATGAATCAAAGAACCTTACAATAAAAGCCAAGCTATTTTAAGAATTATATCTTTGAGCTAGAATTTAATTTTATAAAATTTTGCAAATTTATTTCCAGTTTATCTTTTATTTCAATTATTTAAAGTGATTAAAAAATCGCTCATTCGTTCATCTCTAATTTGCTTTAGAAATAAATTTTATGAAAAGTTAAAAACCTCCCTGTGCCCAGCCCTTTTGTTTTTAATGATGCTGATGTTCTGAAAAAAATAAAAACTTTGTTGACAAACGTTTAGGCACTAATTTCCGTTGTAACATAAATTCATGCTTAAGAGGTCTTGTTAAGTCATCTTTTTCTTACCTTTTTACTGCTCATCCACACACATACACACACCCATAGCAATCTCTGGAGAATCTTTATTATAAAAGAAAATTCTTTAGCCTGAGGGAGGTTGGTTGCTATGTTTCTCTTTTCTTGTGCTCTTAATTGTATAATTGAAGTATTCTTAAAGAAAATTTCCTTAAGATGTGGCACCATTTCTTGTTTTTCATTTCAAAGACATTTTTTTTCTTTTTTTGTTCTTCGTTTATTTCAAATGACTACTTAAACCGAATGGCCATTGAATTGTTAAAATCTGTTTGTTTAGCGGAAAAGGACAAAATAAAAAAATAGGAATTTCTAAAGGAGCAAAAACAAAAAAAGCTCCTTTTAAATAGAAAGGATACACGATTGAGACAACCTAAACAAATAATTTTGTAAAGAAATGAATGGTTGGTTGGGTGGTTGGTTGGTTTGTTGGTTTGTTTGTTGGTACCAAGAAAAGTGCTGTTCAAGTGGCACAATTTAATTAAAACGGATTGACAAGATTTACAAGAAAAATAATGACTTGTAATTGTCATTTCATACATATATAAATATGTATGTATGTTTGTTTGTTTGTGATTAGTCAAAAGTTGTTCCCTCTAAAACAAATATATACACTTACGACTATTACGACAATAGTTATAATTACAGATAATTATCTTTACTTTTTGATCCTTAAAGAATTTAATTTATGTTTTTAGTAATTGAAAGAATGAGCATTAAGATTCATGACAAGAGTTGTAAATATTTAATTAGTCGTTACAAATAATAATATTAATAATTTCTATGAAATGTTAACTTGTTACTCTTGTTTATAATTAAGTGCCTTTTATAAGTGGGCGTTTGATATTTTAAGATCTTTGAAAAATACTTGAGTATGAGAAAGTAGAATGAAAAACTAATGGAAATTCTAGGAAATTTTTTAGAGTTTAAAGAGTTTGATACAAAAATGAAAATGAGATGAAAATTTTAAAACTTAACTAAAATTTTGAATTGTGTATTCTGATAAGCATGTTTAGGAGCATATCCCACAAAGACCGAACTAATGCTCAAAACACCACGTGTTGATGGCATTACCCTGGAACTTTTGAAAGAAGCCAAATACCTTGGCTTCTTGCTATGTACTTTCTATACATGCAAGAAGACATTCGGGAAAAGATGTGGTCTGAAACCATATTTCGTCCATTGGATATTTACTGCAGTAATTAGACACATTCTTACCTACGGTGCTCTTGTATGGTGCAAGGCAGTAGGCACGAAGACACATAATTCTACTCTGAATAAGGTGCAGAGATTGGCTTGTCTGTCAATAACTGATTCAATGGGTTCCACTCTCCAAGCCAGTCTGGAGACTATGCTTAACATACCTCCCCTTGATATTTTCATTAAAAATATCTCAAGTCCGCTCTACTGATCAAAGAGTAGGGCGAACTCAGGCACTGCCGTGATGGGCACTATACTGAATATAATAGGCAGATCAGCTCGTATAAGGGGGACTGACTCTTTGATACCGAGATCCCATCTAATCAACAAATTCCGTGAATATGCAATCTGAGTATAAGACAGATACTGGCACTAGCTCGGGTGCATTCTCTGATGATCTAGATATTTCCTTATCTGTCAGATTACGCAATTCGTGGACAGTATTTCTGACTGAAGCATATCCCGTTAATTTTATTTCTGCGCTTCCAACACTGATATATATGTAGACAACCTTGCAGCAATCAAGACTTTGAATCCCTCATTGTATGACCAAGGCTGTATACGCTCCTTAACTCAGCTAAGAAACTTTCGGGTGCAGCTGATATGTGTTCCGGAGGTAACGAAATGGCGGATGAATGCGCAGTAAATGCATCGTCTTTGGGCGAGGCACTCGCTTGCGTGGACATTCTCACCCTCTTCGTTACAGCTCTCATGGAAAATCGACAATTGCACACTATCTAGAACTCTCTTACCACTCCGGTCCCGAAGCTGAATTAGAGCATTAATATTTCTTGATGCGCAGTAAGTGCATCCCTTTTTGACGAGGCACTTGCTTGCGAGGACATTCTCACCTCTTCGTTACTGCCGACATGGAAAACAGGAGGTTTTTAAACGTCACTTGCAGATTATCAAGAGCTCTCTGGCCACTCCGGTCCCGGGACAGAACTAGAACATTACTATTTCTTTCTTGATAGAGCATCGATAAGGCTTCTAGTGGGCATAATAACAGGGTACTGTATTTCCGGGCGCATGTCGAAACATATGTATTACCCAGGGAATAGTTTTTGTAGAAGTTGTTAAGATGAGTAAGAAGAGAAATCCGCTGTGTGAATTGTGACAATTAAGTGCAATATTTAAATATTGTTAAGAGTACAGGTTGGTTTCAAGATAGACCAACGGAAAGTTTTTTTTTTTTTTTTTTGTTAATGGAAAGGGAGAGGAGCTTCCTTTTATATAGGGCATCACATTGAGACTAATGGCCTCTGAGTGCACTCGCAATAGCGGGCGACCCTTATAACCTAATGTAAGCCTGATCAGCATTAAAGTTGCTAATTTTTAAGAAGTTTCCAAAAACAGGGATTTCCAAATAAAAAGTAGCCAAAAATGGATTTTTTTTGAAAAAAAAAAAAATTAGTACTACAATCGTTTAAAACCCCTTCGCAACAATTTGGGACTCAACATGTGGATCCACAAGTGTTGATTTAAGTCTGTTGCACAAAATTTTTTTATTATTATTGATAATTTAATATAAAAGAGAAGGATCGTGGGATTGCCGTTAAGAATGTACGAAATTGTATTAAAGATATACATACTCATCTAATCTTTTCTTATTGTTAATATTTTTTAATTCAGTCTAAAGAGATTTGTTATATGAAATAAATAGCTGTTCATAAACTTTATCATTATCTTAAGTTACTAACAGTTTCAGTTCATTTATAAATAACCCGTGATTTTTATTATCACGTTATTGTGAAACAATCTCAAAATTATTTATTTGTTGACATTTATATATAATGGGTGGATATATTTCAAACAACTTCGCCATTTAAAAAGGGGACCAAAAAAGTGGCCATGTCGTTGAAGAAAGGGCAAATGGAAACTAAAGTCGCAAAACGGTAACACTGATCCTGATTTTGTAGATACTCTTACAGCGTTTTTAATCTACCATTTAGCTTGAAGGATCTTAACTCTAAAAATTTTAAAAATTTGATAAACGTTAAATGGACCTGAATAAAATTTCACATGATCACAGCAGAGGTATTTTCAAATTAAAGAAGTATAGCTTCCTGTGGGTTGCAGGAGTAAAAAGTAGGCTCCCAAAAACTGGTTTTATCGGCTATGTAGGTAAGACTGGGAAGCATATCTTCAAAACGATTCACGATTTCAATAAACTATCTTTAGTAATAACAACCTTAATATGTTGGCTATAATTTAATTTTTTGGAGTAATTATGTTTATGCTGAACCTTACAGTTACGATGCAAACTGACTTGATTCTTGCTTTTCAGGTATGTTTGGGTAATTAATAGTGTCGATATGCTTAATGAAGCAGTTACGCGAAGTCTTCTTATAATTACCTTCTGGCTAAGTTACATTTTTTTAGCCACGATCAGCGTCAGGAATAAATCCAGACATTATTTTTGATTGACCCTTAATACTAAGTCCCTCCAATGTATTGTTTCTTATACCTGTCTTTTTTTTACATTCCTCTTTTTTATATGATAGAAGTCAAGGTTTCCTGATATCTTTTATAAACAGTAGGCGTGTATGTTTTAGAAAATATGAAGGATTTTAATTTAATTTTAAGCGATTTTTGCTAACATAGAACGAGACTTCAAGTCGAATTTCAATTAATTGTGCAGATTTTTTTTTTAAGAGTTTAACAAGTTTCCATCGCGTGTATTTTTTTACCCTCACAAGATCCATTGAAATTTGACATATAACGATCTCTATGGGATAATAACTAAAAAGTTCTACTTTGCACCAGAGGCCGTCGCAATTCAAAGTAAAGTGCGTCAGATATAACTGAACAGTGCTTATTGTTCGATAGGTTAAATTTATTTATTTATAATAATCAAGTAAACCTATCAAGTTGCCATAAACGATTACAAAACATGTTTAAAATGTAGCGAAAATTATATTTCCAACGATGCCGATTACTTTCCTAAGATATCTCACTGGATTGGTCCAAAGTGATGGGGAACAGTTCTAGTTCTAACAACTTTGTATAAGCTGACCTGTCATTTTAACATTCGTTGGCCAGGAAGAAAAATTCATCCTTTTTAATCAGTTTTGGGAATACGTCAGCAGACTTACCCGAAAGGACATATTCAGTATAATAATAATAGAATTCCGTTTTTCAACGATACCGATTACTTCCTAATATTCCACCGGAGTGGTCCAAAGTGATGGGGAGCGGTTCTAGTTCAACAATTTGTATGAGCTGGGGACTCTGTCATTTTAAACATGTTGCGTGGGCCTAAGAGAGAGAAATTCACGCCTTTTTAATCAGTTTTGGAATACATCCAGGACTTACCCCGAAGGTAAGTATTATTAAAAAATAGAATTCGTTTTGACCCAGATAAATTTTACGTGGAAATTTTTTGAGGAACAAAGCTAAAATCCTCCTCTGGAACCTCATACATTTCATTTAGATCCTAGTGGTAGTTTAGGACAGATTTTGTTACCAAAAAGTTGTAATGGGACCCCATTGCGCAAGCTGTACTACAAGGCATATTAAATACTAATATTCTAAAAAATTCTTTAAATATATTTATTTTAAATTAATCCTTATTAAAATCTTCCCTTTACATAAACTTCAAATAATTTTAAATAATTAAAAGTATAGCCCCTTCATAAAAAAAAGTTTGCAATAAACTACATTTATAATAAAAACTAAACTTGGTGATTTAAGTTTACATTTTATGTTAATATTCTACCACCCTATTAATAATACATACTCATTACAACATATATTTTCCTTTTTTTATATTTACACATTCATTTAATGCCTCATATATTTTAAGTTTTAAACAAACTTTGATTCCCATTTAAGTTGTATTTCTTGCTTTTCTCTCGTTTAACCCTATTTATCCTTGTGATTTTCTTTCTCTTCCTTTATTAAATACTGAACAAATGAATGTTAGAAAAGGAGGTAAGTTAGAAGGAAAAACTACAACCCTAATTGAAATAAGGTTTAGTGCAAACATCCGGCTAAATGTAATGCCTTAAAAGCTTTTAAATTGCGTGCCGCTAACAGTAAACGAACGTAACGTACAACAAAACTAGAAAATAAAAAAATAATTAAAATAAAAAAATAAAAATGAAAAGAATAATTGAAACGAAGAATAACAAAATAAAGGTAGAATTTAAAACAAATATGTCACACTACTTTTACCTCTGCTAAAGTATAATGGATGCGTTATTCATGATTTTTCTTCTTTTTTTTTTGGTGAGCAAAACTTGTGTAGTTAAATATGCGTGTACGGGAGGATTTTTTCATTAGTTTAGATTTGTAGATAATTAACCAAATTTATGTTTATGGCATGTGATGTGAGGTAAAGACCTTGCTAACGAGTCTATTTTAAATATTGCGAAAAATGTAAAATTTAATAAGTTATGCAGTAAAATTACAGCAGAGTGATTTCAATGCCAAACAGATAGCAAACGGTTGTGATATCACCGATTCAATGAAATTCATTAAAATCCTTGATCAGTTAGATGTGTCCGAACCAGACCCATTTTTCTCGCATTTTTTATTTCTTTCCGGAAATATGACGCTTTAAATACCGAAAATGTTAAAAATTTACAAATGAAATATCTGACTTTACTCTTTTATGACTTTTTTATGACTTGTATTTAAAAAAAAAAGAATAATAAAATAAAATAATTTTCCTATGATTCAAATAGACGATTCATATTCGTATTTTAATTAAAGACTAAATAAATTAATTTACAATATTGAATATTAGAATATATGCCAAGTAATTCAATACCTGAATGACCGTCATTGTTATTTAAACGCACATGAAATCCCTTGGGGCATATGATTCTAACAATTTTCTATAGAACTGCCTCCCATTTTCCTTTTAACCGTCTTTACAAAGTTATTTTATTCCGAAAATGTCTTCCATCTAAGCATCTTCTTCAGTTCAACCCCAAAGGTCACAATAGGATTGAGATCCGTGACTGTGAAGGCCATTCTAAAACAATATATTGTTAGAAACAAGATTTAACTATTTTGAGGAGTGCTTAGATCAATGTCCTGTTGAAAATCAATTCTGGTGGCATATTGTTCTCCGCAATAGGGAGCTAATATCCTTCAAAATATAACGGTACAGTTTCTTTGTTCATTTATTATGTTAACTGATAAAGAGGGCCAACACAATGCAAGGAAATGCAATCTCAACATTATACTCCTCGCGTGTTCAGTATTTTTTGTATAACGATCATCTAGTGTCCGTCCGTTTGGTCTTCTAAACATTTCTGCGCCTAACTGACCCGAAGCAAATAAATTTTTGTCCCGTTGCTCCCATAATAATGTTCTAGAAATCATCAACGACACTATGTTAAATCTGTGACCCAAATTTGTTTTCGCGCACTTTGTTTTTAAACTTAAGAAATAATACCTCAGGCGATTCTAACTCTGCAAAACCTTTCTACTAAAAGTCTTCGTCGGACTGTTGAGCACTAATTTAAAGTTACCTATTTCTTCAGAACGGGTTTTGAAAATACAAAGGGATCCCCCCTACCAGAAAAGCTATCCGTGAATGCGTGGTAACAGTTTTGGGAGGTATACCACAAGTTTCCTTTTGATGGCTTCACTTGACGCGTTTCTGCCACTTGCAGCGAATAAAAGAAAAGAAATTCTTAAAAATACCCATTATTTAGCAATTGACAATATCAAAAATAACGGTACAAAAATCCTAAGAGAATGTTTTTTAGAGGGTTAAATCGAAGAAAATATTAATATACAATAGCCCATTATATTACATGCACTGTAGTAAACAATTTCCGTTTGCACTGTAGGTAAACAATTTCAGGAGTTATGGATAAAATAAAAACCAATTAATAATAACTTCTAAGAATTGGAAATAAAAATTTATTTTAAGTGTAGTTTTACCATAACAAGGACAATACTACAAAACAGAACCACTAAGGCAGCAAGCGCTAATACTGCTGTAAAAAGGCGATCGGCCTTAATTGGGGACTAAAACCCCAAAATGCATATTGGTATGCAACGTGTATCCGATTTTACGGGGCAACTGTTTAGTGCAATCAGCAAATTTTGAACGTAAATGTGTCGATCATGACCAACGAGCGGCACTTAGAACTACCCCTTCTAATGCACTGTTCACTATACTGAATTGTCTTCCAATTGATATAGCGGCCAGGAAGATTGCTGCACGAGAAGACTGTCCAAGTAGAATATGGAAATATCAAAGAATATCTCAACATGCAAAATTCTCGGTGGCAATATTACGAAGATACAAGATTGATTTACTGAATACGTACATTCTGGATAGATATATTTATTACAACGATCTGCAATACTAACCATAAGGAAAGAAATAAAATTTTCTACGGATGGTTCAAAATTAGAGGATATGTCGGTATTGTATCCGACTGATTGGAACGGGCAGGATGCCGGACAGATCGAGAGTAAGCAGCTAATACCATCCGAAATCTAAAATAAAGCTAATGAGAGATGGACCACAGAATCCACAATACGTGGGAAACTAACAAAATATGACCCTTTGGATAGAAGAGCGGCGGACAGCACAGTTGTTAAATCTGTCAAGAAGTCGTATAAGAAGCCTTACTGGGTATTGCAGGTCGCTGGCCCTTCGCATATATTCCCAAAAGCTGGGAATCCATCATTAGAATACTGTAGAAGCTTGGCAAGACGAAGAGAGAAGAAACTACTGAACATCTTCTCCGTCATGTCCAATCTTTAAGGACAAAATGCATGCTTTCTAGATCGATTCCACCAGGTTGAATACTTTTATTGTGACCACAAGGTGATTCGCTGTCCAAACTATCAAGACGATGAGAATTTGATGTAGCGATATTATGATAAACATCAACGGGACCTCAATTCTGGACTCATGTGAGCTAAGCACAGGCCCGGCTGCTAGTATTACCTACTTAATAACATAACATTAACCTTAAAAATGAGAATAGTGATTATTTTTAGAGTTAATGTGTGTTTCTATTGAAATGAAATAAAAATTAATAATAAAAATAATAAAATCATTTTACATTGAAATAGTTTAGAAAGTTATGAGAGTGATAGCTTGGAAAAAAGCAAACCCCTTTAAATTTTTTAAACGTTTATTTGGCAGCCGAGAGGATTCTTTCTTAAGAAAATTGTGTTATGGAAACATTTGTTAAACTTAATGATGGTACGAATTGCATTGAAATCGGAGATAAAATCCGAAAATTTTCTGTTTTTTGTCAGATATTCCCCTAAATAAATACTGGCTAACAGACATAACGGCATATACTAATCGGTTTGAAGCAGGTCTGACCGCATTTAAAATTCAATGTATGCTTTAAATCAATATAAAAAACAAGTGCGAATGTTATATTCGGCTCGGCCGAATCTATTATACCCACCATCAAGTTTTTCAAATTTTACATTATATGGAAGGTGGGCCGTAAAGTGTGCGGACCAAGCCTACTTTTTGGTTTCCAAGTTTATATCGACCTTCAAACTATACGTACAAAATTTCGTTATCGTACATACTTTTATTTGATAGATATCGACAGAAAACTATAAAATAAAGATACAACAGACACCCTGTCTTTGTAAGATTCAATCCATACTAGAGGTGGGCGGTAAAGTGGGAGGAACACACCCAAGTTTACATCGGACCTTGAATTATATGTACAAAATTTCCTTCACATTTAGCATTATATGGGAGGTGGGTGGTAAAGTGGGCGGACCACGCGCGTTTCTGGCTTCGAAGTGTAAAGTTTATCTATCAAAATTTAGTTATCGTACATGCTTTTGTTTAAAAGATCAACAGAAAACTATGAAATGAAGCTTCAAAGAACACCTTGTGTTTTTAGTGTTTTCCCTACAAGGGAGGTGGCGGTAAAGTGGGCAGGCCACGCCCATTTTTGGTTTCCGAGGTTATAACGACACTTGAACTATCTGTACAAAATTTCGTTATCGTATATGCTTTTGTTAAATAGATATCAGCAGAAAACTATATATTGAAGCTTCAATGGACACCCTGTGTTTCTAGTATTTTGCATAAACGGGAGACGGGCGGTAAAGTGGGTGGACCGCGCCCTTTTTTGTTGTCGAGATTATGTTCGTCTTTGAACTAATGTGTAAAATTTCCTTGAAATTTTAACTTATATGGGATGTGCACGTAAAGTGGGGGACCACGCCCATTTCTGGTTTCCGAATTCCTATTGACCCTCGAACTATCTGTACAAAATTTCGAAACGAAGCTACAATGAACAACCTGTGTTTCTATTTTTTTGCCCATATGGCAGGTGGGTGGGTAAAGTGGGCGGGAAAAGTGGTTGGACCATGGCCAGTTTTTGTTTTTGAGGTTATATTTGCCTTTGAGCTATTTGTAAAAATTTTATTTTGACGTTTCTCTTTGTATGGGAGGTGGGCGATAAAGTGCGAGAACCACGCCCACTTTCTGTTTCGAAGTTTATATCGACACTCAAACTAACCGTACAAAATTTCATTATGGTATATGCTTTTGTTTAAGAGATATCAGCAAATCAATGAAATGAAGCTACAATGAACACCCTGTGTTTCTAGTATTTTGCCTATATGGGAGACGGGCGGTAAAGTGGGCGGACCACGCCCATCTTTAGTTTCCAAATTTATATTGACCCTCGAACTATCTGTACAAAATTTCGTTGACGTACATGCTTATTTCTAGGATATATCAGCAAAAAACTTTGAAATAGAGCTACAATGGACACCCTGTGTTTCTGGTACTTTGCCATATGGCAGGTGGGCGGTAAAGTGGGCGGACCACGCCTATTTTTCATTGTCGAGATTATATTGGTCCTTGAAATATTTGAATAATATTTCGTTAAAATTTCACCTTATATGGGAGGTGGGCGGTAAAGTGGGCGGACCACGCCCATCTTTAGCTTCCAAATTTATATTGACCTTCGAACTATCTGTACAAAATTTCGTTGACATACATGCTTATTTCTAGGATATATCAGCAAAAAACTTTGAAATAGAGCTACAATGGACACCCTGTGTTTCTGTTACTTTGCCCATATGGCAGGTGGGCGGGTAAAGTGGGCGTACCATGGCTTTTATTTGTTTTTGAGGTTACATTTGCCTTTGATCTATTTCTAAACAATTTTTTTTGACATTTCTCTTTATATGGGTGGTGGGCGGTAAAGTGGGCGGACCACGCCCATTTTCGGTTTTCGAGTTTATATTGACCCTCAAACTTTTCGTACAAAATTTCGTTGTCATACATGGTTTTGTTTCAGAGATATCAGCAAAAAACTGATTTTGCAGCACAGGGTGGTTCTAATATTTTGCCCATAACTTTGTTGTTTACTTACGGATTTTGCTCAAATTCAATCCCAAACAAACCTTGTATATGACAAATAACTGGGCCAAATTTCGTCTCCCTACGATTTTCCGTTCGAGCTCTATCCTGCTTTCAACAGACGGACAGACGGACAGACGGACAGACGGACAGACGGACAGACGGACGGACATGGCTAGATCGACTCAGAATCGAACCACGACCCAGAATATATATACTTTATGGGGTCTTAAACGATTATTTCGACATGTTACACACGGAATGACAAAATCAATATACCCCCCATCTTTTTGATGGTGGGTATAAAAAATAAAATATAATATAAATATAAAGATAATAGAATCAAATTTTTAAGTGGCATTGAGACTCTCGTGGTCGAATGAAGGATCAAACCCTTCATTCTAAAAACGAAAAAACTAAAAAATGTATTTCCTGTAAAGAATTCATAAGAGACGAAGTAGTTTGAATCTGGATGCGGTAAGATGACTTATTCTACTCATAAAATGCATCAGATGACATCAATTCAATTCATATTTAAACTCAAACTGGAATCTCAAGGATTTTATATATGATAAAATGGGATTATTAAATGATAAAAAGAATATTTATATATGGTTAAACCGAATCATTAAATGATTAGAACATGTTTAAATTGAATCAGAATAAAGATTACATACAAAAATACTCATTGTAACTTGGAATCATACATCACAACCATAGTATGTTGCTCTTAGTTTATGACCATCTGAACCATATTTTTTCAGTGTGTGTGTATTGATCGCATTAAAAACAATTGTATACATAATTTAAAGATATTGTAAGCGAAAATTTTCGAAATTTTTTTTTTATAAAATTGGACAAGTTGTTATTGAGTTATGACACCATAAGTGAAGAAATATCCCAAAAAAACTAAAATTTTGAGAAAATGAGCAAATTCACTTAATTGCAAATAAATTCGAAAATAATCAATAGATTTTTATGATAGATATCTTATTTTATTGCTATTACATGTGGCTTTGCGATAAAGCAATAAATCTGAACAGTTTTTGAAGTTTTCGATTTTTAATGATTTTTAAAAAACAAAAAAATTGCTATTTTCACGTAAAAAAATATATTTTTTGTTTAATTTTTTTTATTATAACTCCGAAACTACTGAGCCGATTGAAACGCAATATATGAAGGGATTAAAAGTTATGTAAATATAATTTTTTCTAATTTTATTTCAATATTATTGGGCTAAAACTTGTTGAGTTATAATTAATTGTGTGGAAAAATGCTTAAAAAAATTAAATTAAAAAAAGCTCTCCATAGAATTTGAAACTTGGTCCATTTTTGGACTGCTGTCCATAATACATCAAATATCTATAGTAAATATTCAAGCCTTTTTTGCCGTTGACCTGTGTAGTTGAATAAAATAAAATTTTTCTTGTGAAGTGTAAGGAATTTAAATTTAAAAATAATTTTATTATGAAGTTATTATGAACTATTTAAATAAAGGACTAGAACAATGTTCCTAAAAAGAAAAAAACTAGAAATGTCCCTTTATAAGATAAGATAAATGAAATGAAAGTTTTAATGACAATGAAACAAAATTAATTTAGCTTCGAAGTCCATTGATATAATTTCTTCGATTTATCTTTAATTGATATTGATGAGTGATTTCATGTCAAAACGGACAGCAATCGCATTTGACATCTCCAATGTCAATGAAATTCCGTACAAGTCTTGACCATTGGAAGTTTCTCCGAACAATGCAATTTTAAAAACTTTACAAATTAATGTCTATTTAACTTCTAATAACTTCTTAATTATAAATCTACCATGTAGTAGTAGTTGCTGCATATAATAGACAAAGATAGCACCTTTATAACGATATATACATAGTTTTTTACATCGAAAGTTTAAAGGTCAAAGTTGGAGTTTAAAAAATGTAAACTTTAAAATTCTTAAGAACTTATATATTATTGACATAACTGTGTTCTATATGGATAAAAAGTTTTAAGTTGGAGCCTTATTTAGTTTAGGAATTATGAACTAAAATAAAATCCAATTATTAATAACTCCTATGCTATAGAAAATAAGAGTTTTATTTTAGTATAGTTTTAAAAACAAGGACATCACCTTAAAAATTATATATAGTGAGTTATTTTAGATCGAAAGTTCAAAGGTCAAAATAAGGCAAGAAATAAACCCTTATATCTCCGAAAGTGATACTTTCAAAACGCTAAAAAATATATAATATTTATATAACTGTAATTTATTTCATATTGAACACTCATTTAGTTCAGAAGTTATGTAAAAAAATATGAACTGTATACAAAATTGTGCTCATAAAAATATATATAAAATTTTTGTAAATATTTTGAATTTTACGTATAAAAAATGAGTTTTTTTTTCTGTGTTTTACTTCATAACTTCTAAACCATTAGAGGCTCCAACTTGAAATTTGGCACAAATATAAAGAAAGGTTTTTTAAGGATTTTAAATTACCGCTTTTTGAGATATTAAGGACCAGGAGGATTCTTTACTAAGAAAAATTGTGATTTGAGTAACATTTCCAATACTTAATATCTGTCGCGAATTTAATTGAAATCGGAAATATCAAATCCGAAAATGTCAGTTTGTTGTCCGTTTTAATATGGAATCACTCTAATAAGAATATAGAAATGTTTTGCATACCAATGAAAACTCCCTTTAAGAGTTTGTTAGACATATCAAGAGCAATAAATTGCAATAATTAGGCCCCTTAAATTGAAAAGTGTAATTGCTTTTTATTCCATTATGGGACTGGGGCAAGAAATTGTAATTTGATTTTTGAAAGTAAACTAAAGTAACTTTTACTTCAGCTCTGTTATAATGATTCTACTTTTACAATATCGATAAAAAAATTTGTTATTGCGCTTAAATTTCTCTTCACTCGATATCCAACTCTGGAAAAATTTACATATTCTGTTTTGATATTCTATGAAATATTTGTCAACATTAAGAAATCAATATAAATGTAATTTTTTTAAATATCACAGAATTTTCTAACTCCCAAAATGAAGTAAGTTTATATATAAAACTATAATTAAGAACAAAATTATATCCGAATTTTGTATTACAGTTTTGGTGCACGTTTTCTAAACTGTTGTCGAATTCATTGGAATGGATTTTTCTATTTCTTTTCTCCCTTGATCATATTACCCTTGATATTTCTTGAACCGGTAGTGGTAAGTTGTGTGGTCTAAAAATTATTTAGGAAATTAAATTGCTATATTTTTACTAGGAATGGCGCTCCATATTTCTAATCTTATGGTCTCTTATTTGGTATGTAGTAGATGTGGTGCCAGTGGGTGTTATAGGTCTATTGCCCATAATATTTTTACCTATATTGGGAGTAATGGTAAGTTTTAAAATATTATGACTAATATAACATTTTATCCATTGTTTTTATTCACATCTGTTCTTCGCATTTTTTTTGTCTCCTAGATTCCTTCAAACTTTCACTTTTCTATTCCTTTATTTCCTTTAATAAGAACTCTTGATTTATTTATTTTAGTCCTCTCAAGAAGTTTGCATGAGTTATGCTCGAGATTCCCAGATTTTATTTTTATTATGTATTTTCATAGCTGCTACTATGCAGCATTGTGGTATAGTAAAGCGATTGGCATTTTTCATTCTTACTAACTTAAGCTGTGATCCCAGAGTGTAAGTATTTTAATGCTTTATCTTTAATAAAAAATTAATAATTTTCCTTTTTTTCTAGGCTCCTCTTTATACTGATGTTTTCTTCCTTTATTTTCTCAGCAATTTTACCAGGTGCCTTTGTTTGTGCTCTTATGATGCCCACTGTAAGAGCTATCTTACAAATACTAGATGATATAAGTATTTGCAAATCCATAGATGAATCATTAGAACCAAAAGATGATGAAACACCTTATCCCTCCAATGTGGCCAATGCTTTTTATATTGGTGTAGCCTATGGCATAAATATAGGTTGTATAACTACGGCCATAGCCTCGGATAGTGGTTTGGCTTTAAGAGAAGTGATCAAAAAGTGAGTTTAAAAAGAAAACAAATAACTTTATAATAAATTTGTTTTACATTTTTGTTTGCAGTGAACCTTCTCTACATCAGTTGGATTTTAATTTTCATATTAAATATTTTTTGATTTCTTTGCCTGTCTCCTTAACGCTCTTCATTTTTACTATTTTTTATTTGGAAATAATTTTCTTGGGCTATAAGCGTTCCGAGAGTTTAGCAGCTCAACAAATTGCTTTTGATAGAGATGCTTCTAAGGCAGCATTAGAGGCAGTTGGAAAGGAATTGCCGCCTTTTAATGTTCATATGATATTGACAGCACTGCTATATTTTGGTTCATGTGTTGGTCTAATATTGGGATCATTTTTAAATCCGGAAATAAATGACAAGTGAGTTAATAAATAATTTGAACTATAGATTACCCCACAGTATCCTCAGGAGCTGAGCTAAGTGAACTTTCGGTAAAAAATTTTGCTTTAGCCTATACAGGGAATTCAAAAAATTTAAATACATTTTGATGTAGCTGGTTGTTGTTGTTGTGAAGTGCCCATATAAACAACAACAACAGCAATATTCAAAGTTGCCATTATATTAAAATTTATTAAGCTCTGTTGGTTTAGTTTTAAAACCGATTTTTATATTTTGCTTATAATAATCGATTTTTAGAAGGAAATATGAGTGATCACAGATTATTGTCCTTTTGGCTCTAGCTTTGCTGGTTTAGCTTTAAAATCGATTTCTATGCTTCATGAATAAAAATCGATTTTTAGAGGAAAATATGAGTGATCTCAAATTATTGTCCTTTTGGCTCTAGCTCTGCTGGTTTAGCTTTAAAATCGATTTTTATAGGGAAATATGAGTGATCACAGATTATTGCCCTTTTGGCTCTAGCTCTGCTGGTTTGGCATTAAAATCGATTTCAATGTTTCATGAACAAAAATCGATTTTTAGAGGAAAATATGTGTGATCACAGATTATTGTCCTTTTGGCTCTAGCTCTGNTGGTTTAGNTTTAAAANCNATTTTTATNTTTTGCNTATAANAATCGATTTTTANANGGAAATATGNGNGATCACAGATTNTTGTCNNTTNGGCTCTNNCTCTNCTGGTTTAGCTTTAAAATCGANTTTTATGTTTTGCATAAAAAAATCGTTTTTTAAAGGAAATANNAGTGNTCNCAGATNATTGTCCTTTNNGCTNTAGCTCTNCTGGTTTANNTTTAAAATCGATTTTTATAAGGAAATATGAGTGATCACAGATTATTGTCCTTTAGGACCGAGCTCTGCTGGTTTAGCTTTAAAATCGATTTTTATGTTTTGTATATAAAAAACGATTTTAAGAGGGAAATATGGGTGATCACAGATTATTGTCCTTTTAGCTTTAGCTCTGCTTTTTTAGCTCTAAAATCCATTTTTATGTTTTGCATATAAAATTCGATTTTTATAGAGAAATGTGGGAGGCCACAGATTATTTTCTTTTTGACTCCAGCTCTGCTGGTTTAGCTTTAAAATCAATTTTTATGTTTTCCATATAGAAATCGATTTTTATAGTGAAAAATGGGTGATCACAGATTATTGTCCGTTTGGCCTTAGCTCTGCTGGTTTATGTTTTGCGTATAAAATTCGTTTTTTAGAGGAAAATATGAGTGATCACAGATTATTGTCCTTTTGGCTCTGGCTCGGCTTGTTTAGCTTTAAAATCTATTTTTAAGTTTCTTAAATAAAAATAGATTTTTAAAGGCAAACATGGGTGATCACAGATTATTGTCCTTTTTGTTCTATCTCTGCAGTTTTAGCTTGAAAATCGATTTCTATATTTCATGAATATTAATTAATTTTGCAATTATTTTTAACTTTTTTACAGGGTCTTAAAATATTCCTTTAATGCCATGCTTCTATGCTTTTTATATTTTGTTCTGCCCAGTAATTGTGATTTTTGCAATTATTTTAGATGCTCAAGTAAGTTACTTACTTTAATCATATCATTTATTTCTGAAAACTTTACGTATTCTTCTCTTTCCCAGAACCCTCGGAATATAAATCTGCACCCAGTATATTATCATGGCCGATAGCTAGCAAACTTACACCTTGGAAATATTTTTTTGTTCATGGCAGCAGTTTGGCTTTTGGTTTATTAATGAAAAACTCCGCTTTACATTTATTTATAGGAGATGGTTTAATTAGAATGAAGAACTTTTACGCTCAACAAATAGGTTTTATGGGTTTGACCATGATTTTCTCAATAATGGGTTCTAATAATTTTGTAGCCGAAATAATGTTAAATATGGCTGTCAAGGCTGTGGGTGATAATAAAGCTGCTGTATTAATGTATCCTATAGCTTGGTCCTGCTGTTTAACATTTTTATTGCCAGTTAGTAGTACCGCTAATTGTTTTGCTAGCGGTTGGGGTAATTTGAGGGCTAAGGAAGTGGTAAGTTGTTTTGTTTAATATTTGTTAATAATTCACTATTTATTACTTTTAAAGCTTTTGGCTGGTATTGGTCCTTCAGTATTTGGTTTTCTAATGGCTGTTCTTTTAGGCTCCATAATGGGCTCTATTTCTTTTTATGAATAATAACCTTAACAATTTTAAATATTTCTTTAATATTTAATTGCTAAATAAATATTGTAAATTGAAGCATAATTTTATTTGAAAATATAACTCTAGCTAAAGGGTCCAGTTTCACCAGAAACTCTATCTAATTTATTTTTAAATTGAAGTGAAACAGTTTTCTCTTTAAGATCCCATCCTTTTTATAATAAATATCTTCGTAATCTTTCTTATAAATATCTCTTAATATATTTCTCTTTAATATAATTTTACTGTTACATTCCATCAACCATTCTATTGTATATGTATTTATTTCCCTTTTGTTTCATCGTATCCATTAAAATCATAAATAAATGTTGACTGCAGTTGTTGAGAAAAAACCATTAATTTTGCATTAAACTTGACATTGCAGTTTACTCCTCTTTTTGGAATTTTCGCAATTTTGTGAAGAATGTTGCAGTCAGTGTCAGGTGACAGTTAAGTATGCGAGTATGTGAGTGAGTGTATGTGTTTTAAATGTCTCTTTATTTGACTGTTTGTCTATCAAGGTTAAAGTCTAGACTGTTGGTAGTAATAAGTTTTATGTTAAATGTTTATGGTTAAATGATATTTATGAAATTCATAAAATATTTTTTCAATTTTATTGTTGATTGTTGGAGAAAAATACTTGAAGGGATAAAAATTATTTGTTAAATAAAATTTGACAGTTTGAAGGAGTAAAATAATGGACAAAAAAAAAAAAAATGAGATTTTTAAATAAAATATTAATAGTTTAGGGCGAAAACCTAAGACTACTTCTTAATATTTCCCCCAAAAATTTGATTTTAATTTAAGAAACATAAAAATCAATTTTAAAGCTAATACAGTAGAACAAGTGTCAGCTGTAATTACCCGTATTTCCCTCTAAAAATCGATTTTTATATGCAAAACATAAAAATCGATTTTATAGCTAAACCAGAAGAGCTAGAGCCAAAAGGCCAATAATCTGTGATCACTCATATTTCCCTATAAATATATTTTTATATGCTAAACATAAAAATCGATTTTAAAGCTAAACAAGTAGAGATATAGCCAAAAGGACAATAACCTAAGATCACTTGTATTTCCTTCTAAAATCGAATTTTATTTAACAAACATAAAAATCGATTTTAAAGTTAAACCAGCAGAGCTAGAGCCAAAAGGGCAACAATCTGTGATCACTCGTATTTCCCTATAAAAATCGATTTTTATATACAAAACATAAAAATCGATTTTAAAGCTAAACCAGCAGAGCTAGAGCCAAAAGGACAAT
>MINK01176170.1:0-11458 GCA_001735545.1 Phormia regina | reverse complement strand
ATGATTATATCAATTACTAAAAACTATAAAAAATACAAAACAGAAAACAAATTCCCAATTTATAAATTAATTAAATAAATCAAGTAGATAATTGAATGAATTAAAAATGTATATAGAAAAAAAATCACACCAAAATGTATTTTTTATTTTAGTGTTTCTTGGACGTATTTATTAAATTTTGGTGCAAATTTAAACAAGTGAGTTAATTGTGAAAAATACGGCAATAATTATTTCTGTGTATAGACTCAAAATTGCGGCAAGAAAAATTTCTGTGTGTGAATTCGGGCTAATACTCCTTACATTTTTTAATAAAAAAATTAAAAACTGGAAGTTAAACTAAAAAAATTACCAAAGTGTTACTTTAATTTGACGCAAAAAATCCTCGACTTACCCAACACTTTTACCTCATACACGAAATGCAAATTATTTACAACCTTTTTTGTTCATTAATTTATACAATGTAAAACATCAAATTCCTGGACACCAAAAAGGTTACCCACAATGTAATTGGAAGACAATTAAGATCAGTAAAGAAACGTACTTTTTTGTCTGACAGTCTATATATATGAAAATACATAAAAATTCGATTGTTTTGTTATTGTTCTTTTATTAAAAAGACATATTAAAAAAAAAACAAAACACATTTCATTAAAATCTAAGCATTACATATAAAATTTTTACTGGGAACACAAAGACTTATCTTTTTTTAAACATTTTTCAACAAGTTATAGCAAACACTTAAATAAAGGCTTGAACAATTGAAAATATATTTATTAAAAAAAAATTTAAATGTAATACCTTTTATACATTTATAATTTTATCTCAACACAAAATGAACAATTATTTTAGATGACACTCTGATATGTTGTAAAACTTTTAAAGTTAAATAAACAATAACAACATTAGGGGAATTTAGTTATGAAAAATAATTTTTATATAAAAATTATATGTAAACATCAAAAACTATATTTAAGTTGTATAAGAGAATTTTTTTAGAACATTATATATTTAAAATTTTATAAATCCAAATTCTTAACTTATATGATTAATAACATTTATTCCTGTATCACCCTAATATAAATATTACCATCAACAATAATATGTAATATACCTGAATAGAATACAAATAGATTGTGTACATATAGACAAAGAATACATTTATTTGTTTTTCACACCCACAACGTGTGTTACCCATACATACACATGTAAGAATGTAATATTCATGCTATATAAGCAGGATGTAATCAAAATTGAATTTTCTCAATGGAATTGTTTTCAAATGTAACTAACTCATATACAATATGTTTCAGTTAAATTCTTTTTTATCTTTTACCATTTCGATGTGTTTGTCTTTTACACCTAAAACAAAACAGAACAAAAAAAAACTAGTTACTTTTGTATTGGTGTTAAAAGTAAATTAAATATCAATGTATATATGTATATACATTAATAATTTCTCTCCTGAGAGGGATTCATTACATTATTGTTAACATCTAAACTGTATTATGTAGTTGTGTATTGAAATTGTAAACATGTTGTAGTTATCAGGAATATTACAAGTGTTTTGGGGATATTATTTAGTTTAAAACAAATGATAATATTTACGTTGACTGAAAGTTAAAGTGCAAATGAAAACGATTATTTATTAAAAGTAAATAAACAATCTATAAATCAAGTAGTTATTTAAAATATTTATAACGGCCATAATAAAGTATATAATAGTTAAATTATTTATTTAAAAATTGATTTAAAAATTTTGCTTATTAAAGCCATTTTATACACCATAAAATTAAATCATAACAAAACTATCCATAAATAAATAATATATTTCATAAATGTTTAATATGAACACATTAACAAATAGTTATGTTAACGTGTATATATGTAGCATTTATCTATACATATATGTATATTAAAACAAATGTTTGCCATATACACATATACAAACTATCAAGTAGCAAGTATAGTCTAGTAGTAGTAGTAGTTGTGACTGTAGTAGTTAGTCTGTGAAAGTGCTCATAATAAATTAATGTTTTTCAATTATAACCGTAATTGCAGACAAATTAAAATTCACTTAGCCTAAAAGCTACTTGACAAAAATGGGAAAAAAATAAAAACCTCCAACGAGTGAATAACATAAGCGAAACTATAGATGGAAGACAAATTGCTATATGTATTTATGTTTCCTATTATTTTTTGTATTTTTTTCGTATGCATCACCAACATGCCGAGTTGATAAGCACCATTGAAAAGTTGTTGCAACGTGTGCTTGCTTGACTTGTGAAGAGAGTTTGTTATTTTTTCCCTTTTTATTTCTGTTTTATTTTTCATTTTTTTTTCATAATTAATACCATAGTTTGTATGTGTGTATGTATGACAGTGTGTGTTGTCTACACAGAAGGTGTATGGTATGACATTGTTGTCATTTTTGTTGTTTTTTCATTTTTTGTGTCGCTTCTGTTTGACATGACTGCAATAATACTCCTGCCAACAATAATGATTTTTTTCTCTTGTATACAAGCACTAACAGGTGCTGGCCAATTAACAAATGACAAAGTTCTTTATTTGTTTTGAAGGGTTACTGATGTAGCTAGATGTTCAAAAAGAAAAAAAAAGTTTGTACAAGGTTATATATGTTATAATTTTGGAGTGTATAACTATTTTTTCCTTGAATTTTATAAATGTATCACAAAGGCGATTTTTTTATATGTTAGTTATATAAGTTTTAGTTTAATTAATTTGGATATAATTTTAGTCTTGATTTTTTGGGAATGTATGTGTGGATGTGTATATATACGTCTAATTGTATGTAAGTCTATATGTCTATCTCTTTGTCCTTCCATCTGTATGTTGAAATGGTTTTTCTGAGACCCCTAGTCCAACAAATACATTAACCTTCAACATCAATGTGACATAAGGAGTGCGATCGAAAAATCTTAACACACGTTTTGCCTCTTAATTTTTTTCCGAAACAATATTTAACATGTTTTTTTTTTTTTTTTTTGATAGTGTTATCTTGGAAAAATATGTCAATTATTATTTTCAATGACAACCATGTTGATTTGTCGTGCTATAAATTATTACAGAATTTCAAACAAATTCTGATTGGTCCTACAAATAATTGGCCTAAGTATTAAATGCTGTAGTTTCTATTTAATAACACTGTTTCCAGTGTTATTAAATAGTTACAGGAGAGTTCTACCATTAATAGGAAACATAGTGATATTTTGAAGTCCAAGAAAATTGAATGCATATTGAAAATAATTCCAAACATATCTGGTAAAAAAGCATCCTGGTTAGGTCAGTACTTAGACTATTTGCTACGAAAAGTTAATGCTAATGCGTAGTTAAAAAAATGTAAAGTCCAAAATGTTCAAGACTTAAATGCAGCAAAAAAATTTAGAAGCCAAGAATAAAATAAGAAAAATACAACAAAGAATATTTGTAAGAAAATGTTTTTCCTTTGGTTCATTCTGTTGTCATGTTACTACCTAAGAAAGCTCTGGAGAGGTACCAAAACAATTAAGTAGTTTTTCATTTACCAAGTTATGTAAATTATCTAAATTATACAGACTTTTGTGAAAAGAAAATTGAAGAAGACCAAAGAGGTGTCACAAAATATGGAAGATTTTAAAAGGACTATTCTAAAAAAGTGGCTGTAACAACTCAAATCAAAAGGTTTACCGGAAAAGGTCTATAGGTTCATAAATAGTGGTTAGAAAAATAAAAATTATATTTTTCTATAATCTGTAGTATATTATTAAAACTCTATTATCAACGTTTCCAAGTTTTTGAATTTTATATATGTTAAGACTTTTCGATTTCACTCCTTTTATTCTGGAAAATATTGTTATTGAAATTTAGCAAAATCCGTATAGAAGTAACGAAGTTATAGACAATTTTCTAGGACAATCTAAAAAATTTGTTTCATTTTTTTTTGGTCGTGAGTTACAAAAGGAAACGAATTTTCTGCGTTACGGGATATTTAATTTTCAATTGACTCTAGTTCTTGCGATAAAACGTGGTTTGTAAAATTAAACAGCTTTAACATTATTTTGAAGCAACATGTCTCGTTTTTTTTCAAACAAATATAAAAATAATTGTAATTAAAATTATGTTCAAGACGTTTTTACATTACTTTTCAATATGACCAACAGTTATGAAAATATTAAGCGCACTTTCGAAAAGAATTAAAATTTTATAAACAAGTTCAAAAAAGTAAAAATGAAGATAAGTTTTTTTTTCTCCAAAAATTATCTAAAATTCGAAAATATTAAAAATTTTTATTTGTTAATCATAAAAATTTATATATTTATTGCAAGCAAATCAGAACCATTACATTAAAATCAATGCATACGTTTGAATTTCATTAACAAATTACTAGAAATTCTCATTAACAAGTTATGTAGAAAACTATTAATAATATTATACTCTGATTTAATTAATACTTTAATTTAATTAATACTTTAATTCAATTAATACTTTAATTAATACTTTAATTTAGTCGCCACTGCCTCTTTTTCAATCACATGACCACTTTTTTTGCTATTTTTTTATTTTTTATTGTTACATTGCCAATAGCAAATCCTTCGCGGAACGTGTTACTTATCAATAATAAACCAGTCAATAATTGTGAGACTGCCTTTTGAAGGACTGAAGAACGAATACGATTTGTGTAATAATAAAAATTGTTTTAAAAAATAAATTATTTTGTTATTAACAAAAAAACTTTTTTTTTTTTGTTCTTCTCATTTATAAATTTAAAAAAATGTTAAGGATTTTTTAGTTTTTAAATCAGTTAGCCTTTTTTAATCCAATTTTTTACACTTTTTAAAAATTCTCAATATAATACTAAAAAAACAATTCAGGCAATTCAAAACACAAATCTCCTTATGATTTTGTTTATCACTCCACTCCGTTAAAACTTCAAATTAAAATTGGAAAAATCTAATTTACTATAATTTCTTTCAAGACAATTTTACTAATTTGTAAATAATTTACTACTGGGACTGCTTTAAACCGAGAGAGTTGTTTAGCAGCCATCCCTCACAATGTAACGAAAATATTAAATACCTTATATCATAGAAACTATAACAGTAAATATTTAAAATTTTACTATAATAACTCTAATAACACCTCTCATAAGTTTAGTTGCAGACAACATAGGTAGGAGCAGGGCTAATATTAAGTCAATGATACTAATTCAAGTTGTTCTTTTGTTTTAAAGCTTTCGATTAACTTAAGCTTTAGAATAAATAAAAGATCGGTCTGTAATCAGCTGGACCGAATATTTTATACTGATAACAAAATATGCGCTCTAAAGTATGCTTTAAATGTCATAGGAATTTTTAATTGTCATTGCAATTATTGCTTCGTAACAAAAATAACAACAATTTACATTTTTTTATATTATCGTGCATATGTATTATAACTGACAATAACAACAATAACGCTGTAAATCACCAAAATATTTGTTGTTAACTATGCTGTTTACTTATACAATGTTAAAAAATAAAAAAAATTGTAACACATATGCTTAAAAACGAATTCTAAAGCTTATGTAAAAGTTTCATTAAGTAAAAAAGGCATTTGGCTGATATCTTTGATTTAAATGTAGTGAATGAGTTTATTCCCTCAGGAAACAAATTTTAAAAATTAAATAATTTTATATGAAAAAAATATAAGTTTTTAGCTTAATCAGAGTCTTTAAAAAGTTTGAAAAACGATTATTGTTGTATTATTGTTGTTTTATTCATTGCCCATCAACACAACAATAATATGCAAAGCTGTCATTAAATAAATTTATCTAATATTTGCCAATAACTATGTTTTGATTATAAACTGATTTCTTAAATTCAAAAAGCCGAAAATAAGTATTTTTGACCAATATGTTTAAGAACAATAATCGTAAGAGCTTCAAAAAGTCCAAAACAAAGTTTGGAAAAAGATTCAGAATTTTTCGTGTAAAAATGTAGTGACTTCATTATTATTTCATAGTGGCTTAGAAAAGTCAGAAGAAACAACGATGTTTGTGAATATTTTTATTTTAGATAATTCAGTTATTTATCAACTGATTTTACTATTTTTTTAACGCTCTTCCAAGGAATAGTCTCTACAACTGGATGTATAAAACATACACACATAGACAAAAGTCACCGTCACCTATCATGTACAATGTTTAAAGGCTCCCCATATTCAGAAAACAATTGAAACATGAAAATGTTTAATTTGAACAAGATGTATATTTTATTCAATTATTATTTCAGTTAAAATAACTCCTTTAAAAAAAAAAAAACAAATTAAAAATATACAAAACAGTTCATATAGCTACTGGACAAAATTCACCGTCAGGTAAAGTTAAACAAAAACTTTCCCATTATTTTTAATAATTTCTTGCAAACGTTTCTGCATAGAATGTACAGAAACGTTTGCTTCACTAATTTCTCTTTAAGCTTATTTTGAGAAGTAATGTGATGTTCTTGATTCCGTATATCCAAGTGGTCCCATAATTGCACTATTGGATTGATGTCAGGTGACTTAAGAGGAGTTTTAAGAGTGTGAGGAGTGTTATATCAGATCCATAATCGAACAATTTCCGGAGTGTGCTTAGGGTCATTGTCCTGCTGAAAGAAATAATCGGATTCAATGCCAAGTTTTTGAGCACTTTTATGCAAGTTATCTTTAAGGATATTCAAATAAATATTTTTATCCATTACTTCATCAATAAATACTAGTTCCCCAACCCCATACAAGCAGAAAGCTTCCCCTTGTTTTTCATGCAAACACATTCCGCTTTATTATTATATGGAAAATTTTGCTGTCATCCTTTGAATATTACCTTATCCCAAAAGTCGTAATTCTTATATTCTATTGGTTCTATTATTATTCCTTTTCATTTTCACCTTCTAACCTGCGGTTTTTTTCCTGCAAACTCTGGCTATTATACAGATTGTGCTGGGCCGATGTTCACTTCTTGTCTGATACTAACAAGTTGGGTCGCCTTTAAAGCGTTTTATAATTCCACAATGGTGGTACGTGGACGGTTAACCAATGTGCATATCCCGGATCGTTTTATTTTGTTAGTATGCGCTTAAAATAATTTTTCTTTCTTTAATTGTAGTTTCTTTTCCTTTTCATCGATTTTTAATAAAAGTGGCGTTAGAAAATTTTTTAAATTAAGTACCGTTATTAAATTTTGACAGATCAGTTTTAAAGTTATCATATCACACGAATTTAGACAAAAGTGTTGGTAAGAGCAAAATTTCTTAAAGTTTCTTTAGTGACGGTGACTTTTGTCCACAAAAAATATGAAACTCAAATAATAAATACTTATTTTTGTTTATAAGAAAGAAAAATTATTTTAACTAAAAACATTTTAAATAAACCATATTTTAAGCAGCATTAAACTACTTTTATATATCATTCGTTTTATGGGCGCAGAGACCCTTGAAACTTACATAAAGGCAAATGACGGTGACTTTTGTTCATCTGTGTATATTCTAGTAGTTCCGACTGATTTTATTAACTTTTTTCTTAACTAGTTAAAGAAAACAAATTATCTAATTGACTAAACAAAATTTGAAGTCGATATTTTCCGGTTGCCAAAAATAAACAGATTTTGAATTGGGAATTGCAAAAAACGACGGACTTTTTGTGTTTTTTTACCCGAAAAAGTATCTACAATATTTTTTTTTTTTTTTCGAAAATAAAATTTTCTTTAGTAACTTTTCTGAAAGGCTACTTCACTTTAAGATAAAAAACAAGCCCAATGACTCAATTGGTCATGGTACACACTCTCCCGAATTCGATCCATTTTATATGAAATTTTGATTTAGAATATATTTTTTCAAATCCCAAAGCACGAAAATGCAAAAAAAAAAATAATTTTTTTGGGAATTGTGGGACTCTTTTTAACAAATCTAAAAGGTTTTTCGACTATTTAAGTCTACATCAGCTGATAATTTCGTTAAAAACATTTTACTTTAATTTCAAAAATCACAAAATGCCTAATATTTAAAATCGGACGAGAAACAAAAATTTGGCAAACGACTAAAACTTGTTTATGTCAGACGTACCTATCTTTGAGCCCCCTTAGGCCCGCCCCAGAGGGGTTTGCTGTGCCTCCCTTCAAAACTTAACAGCTATGCCTATACCAAATTTCATGAAAATCCAATTAGCTAATCAGAAGTTACAGATTTATTTCCAAAACATTTTGATTCTGCCCCACTGTGCATTATTAAATAATTTATAACATGTATGTACATTCTTTTTCGTCACACATTTTGATCAAACTCACAACAAATCAAACGTAACTAGATCATCAAAAATTTTAAATATTGCTTCAGGAAAAGGTTATGAAGCAAAACGTTTGTTAAAATTTTTTCATCGCTCTCCTTATATGTATTTCTTTATCGAATTTGTACTTATTGATGGAATTTATGGAAAAACACATTTTCATATTTCTATACAGGTAAGAATATTCACACTTTCATTTTACTACCTGCAAAATATTTTTGGCAATAAATTGCAAAATTATTTTTACTTGTCTTAGGTAAAGTATTTTATTGGTGGCTTTAAGGATCAATAGTTTATACAATGTAAATCCTATACAATTTAGTTGTAATCTTCAAATAAAATAATCTAATAATAAAGTCATAATTCCAATGCGAAGTATTTTGTTAATTTAGTACAACTTAATTACTGATTTCTCAGATAAAATCAAATATTTTAATAGTAACATTGACAACCTTCTACCTTATTAAAATAACGATGGACTTTTTATCATAATTACATCAATAAGATGAAAAAATGATTCAGATATTATTTCAGCAAAATTCATGAAGTACTTATTAAATACTATTGATATAGTACCGAGATATAACTGTTTGCGGGACATCTATATATAGCTGAAGAATGCATGATAAACATTTCTAAATATAAGACTTTGTTGTAGTGAATATAATTGACGTATTGATATTTTAAGAAAATAAATGATTTAATACTCTGTTCTTTTATTGACACAAAATATAAAAATATAGTTGTAGTGACTATAATCTAAAGTTTACTGAGGGCTTATAGTCACAGTGTAAAAAATGGGTATAATATGATTATAAATATTAATTGTTATAATTTAATTTCATTATATTATGATCGTATTGAAATGATTCGTGTTATGACTAAATTTTATAATATCTCTATATTATCTCATCATATTATTATTACATTGTAATACATTATTATTTCATCTTATTATATTATCACATAGAAACATATTATCGTAACATTTTATCTTATTATATATTATCATATTATGATCTGATTTTGTCATATTACTTAATATATAATATATAAAAATTTAACACATTATGATTTGGGTATTATTTTGACATAGTTGTTTATTTTTTAATGCATGTTTTCGTTTGTAATATAACCACATAATCTGACAATCAGCATATCATGAACATCATTTATGTTCATATGTTGTGAATTTTAAAATTATAGGACGACTACGCGAATTTCTGTTGCCGCCTTAACATTGTGCCTTGAACTATTTGTAAAAAATTTTGTTGAGATTTAACCCTATATGGTAGGTGGATGGTAAAATGAGTGGATCCCACCTACTTTTTGGCTTCCGATCACTCCATTGATTATCCAACTAATGGTAAAATATCATTGTGGAATATCACATAGTGGTTCCAAAACGTTTTATTTTTTTGAATATTTTATAATAATATTTGAGTCGTTCGAGATATTTCAATATAATTCCACATGGTCAGAGCTGAGGTGTTTTCGAGTTGATTTGGGGGAGTACAGGTAAATGTAATTTGATCGCAAAATTTCTCGAAGGATTTAAAATTTTGCATTTTTGCGGTTTTATTAATTAAAATTAATACTAAAAAATATTTGTAATTTATTCAGGTTTAAGTCCATTATTGTAATAATTTTTGTAGAATACAGAAAAAAAGATTTATTAGACACTAGCAGGATGGAATGCATTTTCTGATCCGCTAGGATCTTCATTAGCATCCATGTGTATTTAAGTGCTAGTACTAAAGATCATTGTTTTAACTCACACTTCTGAAGAATAAGAATACGTAACTTCATCCCTTAACATATTCTAAATTCTTAAGTATTAAGTGGAAGGAACTTTTACTGAACCTTTTTCTTATATTTATTGTATTCTAATTATTACAATATTGTGAGACAGCTCTAGCTAAACGTCGCACTGTGTTCCCAAGATGGAATTTTTTTGGAAATAATTTCGTAACTTTAGAACTGCTGGATATATTTGAATGAAATTTCCTGAGGTGTATGGCGATTTATTTGGGGGAGGACAGGATCGTAGCGGGTTTTGGTGACGAAAGCTGAACCTCCAAATTTGGTCACCTCAGTTATGAAATTTTTTTATGATTTGATTGAAAAAAATTTGCACACAGATAGTCCTTATAATTTTCTAAAAAAAAAAAATATGCTTACATGTGGGGGTTATATTTTTTAATTTTGGAGATATTTTGACCAAAATAAAAATACCTTAGAAAATTGAGTCCATAAATTGGCTAAACACACAAAATTTTCGAATTTACTTTAAACGCATTTGCCTTTAGATTTCTTTTGAAAGCATTCAAATAATTATAAAGCCTGGAATAAAAAACTAATGATATATCTCCAAAGGTGTAAAAGTTATCTTATTATTTTTTAAAAAATCAGTAATAAAGTATGTAATTACTCTTTTTAGATTTTATTTTTGCAATTAGTTCTGCCAAATTATTTTTAACTATGACCATTAGAGTGTCTCAAGAATAGCGTTTTTCGAAATTTTAAAATTTTTTAAATTTGGTTTTTAGTTCCTTACCAGTAATTTTAAAATCATGTGCCCCATACATTTTGTTAAAAAAATAGTTTCAATTTTTAAATCGAAATGGGTATGAAAAAATTCGTAATTTTATGCCGGTTATGGAAAAAATATTTTAAAAAAAATTCCAATGGGATTTTTAGATGACTTAAAGGAACAAAATTTATTTTTTTTTTTTTTGCATAATGTACTAAAATGACGATTAATGGATATTTTTGCGAAAAAATTTTGAAATATTTTTTCTATAATTGGCTTAAAATTACGAATTTTTTGATTCCTATTTCAAGACTGAACTCAATACTATCTTTTGGACGAAATATTCTAGGCCCGTGACACTTAATCAGTAGTAGGGAACGGAAGATAAATTATTTTTTTTTTTAATATTTATCTCATATTCGGCTATTTTTTTAGGCATCGTTTGATTGGTGTTCCTACAAAATTTTTGTCTTCGGGACATTCTAATGATAATATTTTCAAATACTATATTGCCCTACTGATCCAAATAATAAATATGTTTCACGGCCAAAAATTATATTGTGATTTCCGCATTAAATTAAAATGTGATTAAAGATAAATATTTTTCGTTTCATTTTCATTAAAAATCCC
>MINK01176167.1:0-14451 GCA_001735545.1 Phormia regina | reverse complement strand
TCTATCTATCTATATATCTATCTATCTATCTATCTATCTATCTATCTATCTATTTATCTCTCTTTCTATGTATTTATTAATTAAAAGTTCACGTTATTTAAAGTACACATTTTGTAAAGTTCAATTTATTTAAAGCACACTTTATTAAAAGTATACTTTACTTAAAGTGCACAATTTATTTATTTAAAGTTCACCTTATTAAATTACACTTTATTTAAAGTACACTTTACTTAAAGCACACTTTACTTAATGAACACTTTATTTAGAGTCAACTTTATTTAAAGTGCGTTTTTTTAAAGTACACTTTAGGTAAACCTTTTTAATGCTATATTTTGACTACAAGACTTATAAGACTTAATTGAAGCCAAATTTTCAAAATTCTCCTTCTTTGTGCCCATGTTAGCACCTCTCAGTTTTAACCCAAAAATTTTATTGAATATTAAATAATATTTAACATAACTAAAACTTAATTTTCTAAATGCTTTATGGTCTTTATAAATACAAAATATGTTTATAACATGAGAATTAAAATGTAAATAGAAAGTTTTATCCCATAAATATAGATTGATTGTCAGTAATAATATAAAATTAATTTCAAAATAATTTATAGACAATATATAATCTTGTACATGTTTTTAGTTTTCTAAATATTTACTTAAAGAGTTTATTAATAATATATATTAAATATGAAGTTTAAAAAAGAAAATATGTTATATTAAGATTAATTTAATAATGTAATTTTTCAATACAAATCTTTAAAGTATTAAAATATAGTTACTATTCTTTTTTAAACTAAAAAGTATTTAAAATATTATTCTGTACCAACTGTTTTTAAATAATTCAATTAAAATACTTTAAATTTCATTAGGTCAAAGGTCATATTATGATAAAGTTGGTTTTAAATAAATAATTTATAAGTTAGTCTATAATCTAACGCTGTATAGATTTTTTTTTTTTTTTTTTTTTTTTTTTTTTTTGAATAATTCTTAACTATTGTACTTTAAATTTCATTAGGTCAAAGGTCATATTATGATAAAGTTGGTTTTAAATAAAGTTATAATATAATCCGTTTCACATGGTCAGAGCTGAGGTGTTTTAGATTTAAATTATTATACGAAAAATAGCTTAATTTGGCTAGAGACGATCGAATTAATATTAAGTTTTAAGCAAAAGTATAAATTATTTATACAAGTATTTGGCGCCTAAGAAACTTGAGAACAAGGAGTTTAATATGAAAAAAAGTAAGCGAAAAGTAATTTGATTACAAAATTATTCAAAGGACTTTAAATTTTAAAATTTCAAAATGTTTGTTTTTTTAATATAACATTAATATTAAAAATTTACCAAAATTTTAAAGATAAAAGATATTTTTCTGAAATTTCAGTATAATATGTATAAAATTGTCTTTGAATTGGAGAATTAGAAAAATTACCACTTTTTTACATGAAAATACCCAAAATCCCAATCCATATAAAACGTTTTAAAAATATTTACTTAATGTATTAAAATGGTCACCTGTCATTTTAAAGAGACCTCCGTCAGATTTATTTTTTTGGTATTTAACTCATATATAAAGCTATGTAACTAAAATAATTTTAAGTCATTCCCAGCTTTGAAATTTAAGAAAATAACAAAAAAAAAAAAATAAATAAATAAAAATAAAACTAAGTTTTTAAAATTTTCCATAATTTGATTAGGGCTTGTGGACAGATCTTTACCATAATTTCCTTCGTATTTACTTTAGACGCATTTACATTAAGATATAATTTGAAAACATTTAAAAGATGGTAAAGCATAGAACAAAAAACAAATTTTATCACAGGATAAATATTGCCACCTTTTGGGGAAAAAAATTAATAAATTTTTTTATTTTTATTAATTTCAAAATAAATTTTGAGGTTTAAATTACGGCCCACAAATTAAAAAAAAAGTTAATAAAACGAGGCCAAAAATGTGGTTATATGTATGTAGCTTTGACCCAAATATCTCTTAAACTAAAAGAGATAATCTAAAGAGATTTACAACGATGAATTTTTAACTTTAACAGTTTACCCTCTACCCCAGTGACTTACTAGGAGCCTGTACTCCTCCTAATCATCTTGGAAACATGTTAAATCTATCCATGCTCCAATGTTTCACAAATTACGGTATTATTTTCAAAAAACGTTTTGGAACCACTATATTTTTATTTATTTTATTTTTAATTTTTTCCATACTTTTTCCGATCTAATGGATAGTAATGTTGACGATTTTGTTTATTATTAAGTGGACTTATGTAGTAGTTGTAAATTATGGTAAATTATAGACTGATGTTTGAATGTATGGGTTTTGAATCATAATAAAGGAAAGGTCTTTTATTTATTATCAAAATTGCGTCTTGCAGTTTGATTTCAAGGCGGACAGACGGACGGACGGACGGACATTATTAAATCGTTTCAGAAAGTGATTCTAAGCCAATTGATATACATTTAATTAGGTCTTAGGTCTAGGCAACAATGTTAGGAACCCCAGCACAAGGACTTAATACACTTCCTAAGTATGGTGCTGGGGTTCCTAACATTGTTGCCTAGACCTAAGACCTAATTAAATGTATATCAATTGGGGGAAATTATTAATGATTAGATATTCGACATGTCCTTTGGCGACCATTATTTAAACATACTATACATGTAAACTAATTTGCAGATGTAAAAATTTTCATTAATTTATGATTTAAACCGTGACCTGTAGTTTGATTTCAAGACGGACGGACAGACATCATTGAATCGTCCCAGAGACTGATACTAAGCCGGTTGATAAAAATTTAATTAGGTCTGTGGGGTGTTAAAAACCCCAGCATAAAAAATTAATACTTTCCCTTACTATAGCCATTGGCGACCATAATTTAAATATCTTATACATGTAAAATAACTTGCGGATCCCATATTATTTGAGAAAACTAGAAACAAAATTATTACTGAAAAAAATATTATATATACAGGTATATTAGTTTTTTTTTATTTCCAGCGTAACGTGTCGGCGTGTCATTTAAAATCCCGTATTTCCTGGGTCCTAATTAGATTCTAAGACGATCTAACTATGTCTGTCTGTCCGTCCATCTTTTGAAAGCAAGAGAGGGAAACAAAAATTCACTTTAAATGTTTTGTTTGTTTGGTATTAAAAATAGAAAAAATCGATTTATAAATAAAAAAAATATAGGAAAAAAACTATAAATACAGGGTGTCTAATGTAGGTTCATTTCATACTTATTTGCCTCTTAAACAAAGGACTATACTACAATTAAATCCTTTATAGATATTTTAAGAGTCAGTATTAATAAGGAAATAAAGAAGAGGCGTGATCCGCTCATCTCCCATAAAAGTGAAAATTCAACATAATTTTATATAAATAGTTTTAGGACTAATTTAAAGCAACATTCGTAAAATTTTCTTTTCCATTAAAATTTATTTTTAATTAAAATATTTTAAACACACACTCATTTCACACTTTTATTTTCACTAATTATTTACAAATTTAATCTCTGACCTTTAAATCTAAACAAAATACAAATTTATTTTAATTTTAAACCCCATTACATATTAATTTTTTTCCTAAATATATGAGGGTTTTTTAAAAAATCAAAAAATATCATTTACTAATTGTCAATGACATTTCAAAATAAAAAAAGTACTATATGTTCATTAAAAGAATATATGTATGGAAAAAAATCTATTCACAAAAAATATCTTGTTAAATAAAAAATAATATTTGTTTTATAATTTTCTATATTTTTTTACAATTTTTTCTTTCATATTTTTTCTTTCATTCGCTGTTCTAATTGGTTTTAAGGGGGAAAAAAGTAAATGAATTTTTTTCCAACACATACATATGCATTCATTCATTTATTCATTCATTCGTTTAGATGTCAAAAATAATATCAAATGTCAAATGATGTTGTGGTTGTTATTGTTTTACAAAATTTTCATGTTGTAATAAGGCAAAATGTAAAAAAAATATATAACATGTTTTTCAGAAAACCACAAACTAAATACACATACAAACAAACAAACAAAATATATATTTTTCATCTAAAAATTTTGTTATATTTGAAATATGCATGTATGTGTAAATTTATTCTATATAATTACAAAATTATTTTTGGAGAATTAATTTCATAATAAAAATAATAAGTGAGAAGTTTTTAAACATAAATAATAAAAACCTTAAATTAAAAATATTTATACAACCTTTTTCTGTTAATATTTTCATCATTCTATTGCCATTTTGAAAAATATATTTTATTATTTAAAATTGAAATTTTTATTCCATTTTAAAATTTTTTCTCTAATAAATATCAATTATTGTTCTTACAAAAATATTACATATAACAATATTATATATAAAATTACTATTATTCTATAGCTTTCAATTGTTTATAGTTGTTGTTTATATCTAATAACCATATCATTTCCTTTATTTCTCTAACCCTATTAAGTCATTTGGAAATTTAGTATTTATTGTCTTGATAAATTACAATTATCATTACAAATTAGTATAATTTGATTGACTTAAAGATAGTTTGAATATGGTTATACATTTATTGCCTTATTGCTTTTATATATAATTTCAATTTTAATTAATGGTGTATAGAGAAGATACTACAATTACAACAACTAGTTCAATTGCAATAATAACATTTACCCCTGGTATATAATACATACATATATATCTATTTATATGTATGTACTTATATATGTATATAAAATCAATCCTTTATAATAGTGTTAAAGATAATAAGGATTAAAAGACAAATGATTTAATGTGTTTAATGATATGTACATAGCTTTTACATGAAAAGCTTAAGAATTTTTTTTTAATTAATTAAAAAATTTGAACAGGGACTTTAAATAGTTGATCTATTTAAAATATTGTTAGAAAATAATATGGAATAATTAATTAAAAAAAATAAATAAATAAATAAATAAATAAAATAGAACTAACATCCTTTTGTTATAATCTATAGCTAAATAAACACCTTAAAAATTTTTACTGTATATTTTTAAATCAAATATTTTTTTATTTTAAACTATTAATTTTATTTTTACTGTAATTTTATTTTTAATTTTTTCTTGATTTAATTTAAGTTCTAATTTTACCCTTATTTTTAATTAATTTTTTTTAGCCTCTTATTTATATACAAGCTGTTGCGCAGATTTTATTGAATAATAATATAAATTAAAATTACTTTTTTATGAAAAATTTTCTACAGTAAAGGATGTTTCAATATTACATGAAATCCCTTCTTATATGAAATCACGGACTTCCAAGTTCTTTAAAAATATAATAAATCATTATATGAACGAAAAAGTAACAAAATAATAAACATGGATTTTCATTAACTTCGGACCCTGTCTCCAAATTAAAAATTATAGAAAAATCAAAAAGTACCATCAAAACAAAAAGGTACCATAAAATCCCCTCTTGTGGATTCACATTCATTTAGGACTACATATCATTAATTTCACCTTTCTTGATCCATAATTAGAGGAAAATCAAAAAGTACCATTAGAAGGAAAAAAGGGACCATAAAGACTGCTCTTGCGAGTTATTTTATATCTAGGATAAATATTACAGGAAATTCAAAAGTACCATGAGAAGAACAAAAAAAATACCATAAAGTCCCCTGTTATGAATTCTCATTCACTTAGTACCACATGTCCTTAATTTCATGTTTCTAGGTTCATAATTATAGACAATTCAAAAAGTACCATTAAAATAACAAAAAAGTACCACAATGTCCCTTATTATGAATTCTCATTAACCAAGGACTACGTATACCTTATTTCATGTTTCTAAGTTCATAATTATAGAAAATGTAAAAAGTACCATCAGAAGAACGAAAAAGTACCACAAAGTTCTCCCTTGTCAATTCTTTCCAACATCGGACCATGCGTATTTAATTTCATGTTTTTAGGTGAAATGTTACAGAAACTGCAAAAAGTACCAATAGAAGAACAAAAAGTCCATCCTCTTGATTTCTTACTCATAGGACCAGGTGCGTATCTAGCTGAAGCTTTTGGGGGAGGAAAATAGAATGATTTTCACAACTATTTCCTTAAATTTTTTTGATTTTAAGAGTTTTCATTTTGGGGCAGGAAGTTTCCCTTTTTCCGCGCCTGCATAGGACCATATATCTTTAAGTATCACAAATTTCACTCTTGTGAATTCTTATCCCCATAGGAATACATTTACTGAATCTTATGTTTCTAAGTTTAATATAATTGAAAATTCAATATTAAGTTTAAATAAAATGTAATTTTCCGCCTTTACCCCCTTTTTTTTTGGTACTATTTTCACCCATTGATGTATCAAGAATTGTATTCCAATAAGTTTCTAAATTTTAGTGATATCCCATAAGAAAATCCTCATATGAATATTTCAATCAATAAATAAAAAATGTTTTAGAAAAAAAGTCCAAAAATAGGTACGGTTTTTAACCCTTGAACGTTTGAATTTCTAAAAAGTACCGAATTGGTATTTCTCATTTTTTGATAAGTTATAAATACAACATAAATTTTATCTGTATGTTGATTGGTTTCAAAGATACATATGGTGCCAAAAAAGTACCAAGATAAGTTTTGACCAATTTTTTCCCTAAAACGGCCGATTTTAAAAAAAAGTACTAGACATCTGTCCGATTATGTTTTAAGCGAATAACGACAATTATTCAACTTTTTGTGTATCTTTATTTGTTTGGGAGTTATAGAGTTACCGATTTTACCCGTTTCTACCCTTTTTTACCCCCTAAACATTCGAATTTCCAAAAATCCCATCTTAATGGTTCTATATGGAGGTAGATCTACCTATATTCCAAATTTATTTATTTTTTAATTCTTTAAGTTTTTTAAAGGAGCTTTCAGCTGAAAAGAGCTTTCAACTTAAAGAGATTAATAAATAAACATTTTATAATTGCAAGAGCTTTTGAAGTTCTAGGTATATGTAATAAATAGTCTTCATTCATTTTATCTAAACAAAATCAATGATTTCTAAGGTAACAAAATAAAAGCTTAAATTTAAACTTAAAGCTTTTATACATAAAAAGCATATATTATTAAAAACTATATATTTAAAATAGAGCTTTAGTTTTATGTCTTTAATAAAGGCGTCATTTCCAAAAGCTTTTTAATACAAATATTCAAAACAAAAACTTAGTTTAATAAAGAATAAAGTAGAATGCAAAAAGCTTTCAATCTAATTATAAACATTACTGCCTTATTCATAATAAAATTTTCAAATTTATAAAAGCTTTATAGACAAAATTTCCATACAAATTTGATTAATAAATGGTTTATAAATTTTAAAATTTTATTATGAATAAGGGAGTTAAACTTTAAACGAAAGATTTTATTAAATTTAAAAAAATGTAAAAAATTTTCATTGGATAAAAATATATTAAAATGAATATATTTACGCTTAGCTTTACAGCTAAAAAAAAGCTTAAAAACAAACTTATTCTAATGAAATAAATAAGAAAAATAAAATCGAATAATTCCCATTTAAAATATCGATCAACAATGAATTTATGCAATAAATAAACAAAAGCTTTTTTCTACAGATTTTTCTATGTTACCAGAGAAAAAGCTTTTAAAAAATTATGATTTTAGTTTTTTCTTTATTTAAAAAATTTAGTGTAAACACTGATAGCTTTTAATAATATGCAAAGTTTTCAAATTAAAAAAGCTTTTAATTTGATTTCGTATCATAATTTGTGAGTAGATAAAGTGGATCGATTATGGCCAATATATAGAATAAAATACAATTTTTAATAAAAATAGTTTTTATAAACGCTTCAGCAAAAATTAAACGTTCTTTACCTGATTAAAGCTTTTAAACATATGTAATCTATATTAAAATATTTTTAAATATTCTCTTACAATTTAACACTTTTTATGTAACCGACATTCCCATTAAAATAATTTTCCTTTCCATTATATGCCAAAAAGGTCAAAATCTTGTCTTTTCTTAGAAGAAGAAAACTCAATTTGCTTTAGAAAATTTTACATTGAATGAATATGTATCGTAAAATTAACTTTATAACATAAATTTTCATAAAACCACAACACATAAGAGAGATAGAGCAACACAGATACTTAGTTAGTTGAGGCCAATATTATAATCTGTTATAAAATGTAAATTTTGTACAAATTTTGGCCAAAAACCATAAGATGGAAGTGAAATTCATTTGCTTGTTGAAGCGCTAAAGTTAGAAGCAAAAAAGGACAATTTAAGAAAAATTACTATTTTTAAAGTGATTGGTTAAATAATTAGTCTAATACATTAAACATTATCTGACATATTAGCGAATTTATTTACCAATATTCTTGCTATAGTTTTTTTAAACTAATTTGGGAAATATTTTTAATTATTATAACAAATAATTACAAACGTTACCTAAAATTTAATGTCGAAGCTTTTTATTATTTCAATGATCATTTGTAACCCTATCTTTTAATGGTAATAATCACTTACAAAATACTTTATACTAGTTATGCATATATATATAACTGGGCATTGTGTATGCGTGTGTATGTGTTATTGGTTTGTGTATTTATATTACATGTATTTGTATGAAATCTATTGTCTTTGATTTTGTTCTCTTAAAAACACATTGAATACTAACATAAGCTTAAATAAGCTATATTTACCGCTCATTAAAATGCAACCCTTTAGCATATTAAGTATTGTCTTATATACATATGTGTATATATATATATACATAAAAAAGTTATATTTGTAATATAGTATACTAACACAGAAGAAAAACTCCTACAAAGCTATAAAATCAAAGTTTCGTTTCTTTAAACATTATTATCAATAAACATGTAACTCAAATGAAAATTTAGTTCTATAAACGGGTGATATAAAAATATCTTGTAATAATAATTATGAGAATTCATTGTTTGAAAATGTTACAGAAATATTTCTTTAACAAGGGCCATATTTTAGTAAACCTTTATTGCAATAAATCATTATTAAAATACCCTACACCCCCATAGGGGGTGGGGCATTAATTGACCATGTTCCTATAGAAACCCAAATTTTGGAATGACAAAAAGGCAAAAATACATGCGAATCTTAGTATCGACCCCACCTAACCCTCATAGTGTGGGTGGCATTATTGACCAATAACCCAATTTCGGGAATTCAGAAAAAGACATAATACATGCATCGTAGTATCCGACGTAATTTTCTGTAAGAATATGTTTTTACGAGATGTTTAGGTCCATAATTGCCTTTTTTTTTTTTTTTTTTTTTTTTTGAATTTACTCTAGTTATTGCGATAAATCCCGATTTGTATTTTTAAGGAAGTAGCATTATTTAGTGCAGCATATCTCTTAAACCTCTTGTCTGCTTTTATTCAAAAATATACCAAAAAATTTTAATTAAAATCGTGTACAAGTCATTCTTAGATTACATTTTAATACGGCCAACAGTTATGGAGATATTAAGTGAATTTTCTGAAAATACAAAACTTATTTATTTTTATTTTTTTTATTTTTTTTTTTTTTTTTTNNATAAATTCGGATACACGGTATTAATAATGGTTAAGTCTCAGATCTATTTTTTTTTTTTTTTTTTTTTTTTTTTTTTTTTTTTTTTTTTAAATGTCAAAAATTGATATTATATAATCTTCAATCGCAAAGATAAATATGTTGCAAACAAAACAAGGTGCATTTTATTAAAAACCATGCATTAGTTTTGATGTTATTCACAAATTAGTGAAAATACTCATTTTCAAAATTAAAAAAACTCATAAATTCAATTTTTTATTTCATTAATTTATTGGCTTTTAATTATTTTGTATGGCATTAATTAATATATTAATCAATTATTACTAAGACTTTTTAAGAAACAAATTTTTAAAAGTATATTTTCCAATTTTTCTAATAATTTTATTAAAAATAACAGAATTAATCGGCTTTCACAGTGTCATAGTAAGAAAATGCCTAGATTTAAATAAAAAATTTCTTATCAAATAAAAGCCCTAAGCTAGTAAATATCGATTAAAAATATTATTTGTAAAAGATTTTCATATTTTAAAGCATTAATAATTATTTTTAGTTTAATACACAGGTGACGTATGAGTAATATTAATTAAAGACTTATTTTAGAAAATTCCCTCTTACTTGGAAAATAAAATAGATAAATAAAAAATTAAAACTGATTTTTTTCACTCTCCCTGCAATGAGCCATCAAAATTACAACTTTTTTAAAATTTTTAATTTTAAGACCTTTTTCCTTTAGGCCTCGTTAATATCTATTGATATAAACATAAATTTCTATTTAAACTTATTTATGTATACAAAACATGATGTTTGTTTTATGAATCTATATACATATACACATATGTACATGTTCATTACATATACATTACATATATACATAATAGTGTATTGGTATTATATTTTAAGTAAAAGTAAATGGACATGGAAAATATTCTATGCAAAATTTTGTTATTGATGTTTAAAAGCCTTTATATGTATTGGTTTTAATAACAACAATAATACTAGCCAAAGCAATAGCTATAACAACAACATCAACTACTACTTTACTTCAATTACTTAATATATGGGTATGTATAAGTAATAAAAATAAAGGAAATAAAAGGGACTCATTTCACAGGCCTTTTTTAAAGTTTACACATTTCTTGCGATTATTTTATTATTTTTTTTTTCTTCTTAAGGGATTCCCTAGAAGCTATATTAGAAGCAAAAATATAGATTAAAAATAAATACATAAAAAGTATTTTTTCTTATGGATTCAAACATCTTTTTGCTGGGAAAATAAGGCCATTTGTTAATCCTTTTTCACTTTATTACTTCCCTGGTTTTTTGCCTGAACTTCTTTCAAATATCTCTGCTTTGTATATTGATCGAAAAATTGCATATGTGTCTTTATGACTTTAATTTATTGTTCAAATAATGGTTAGTTGTAGTTGTTTAAACTTTTAGTACATTTTATAAACCAAACAACACGTAAATGTAATATTTTTCAAATCTACATACACATACATACATTAAAACATTCATGTTTGTCTTTTATATCTAAATATGTCTTTGACATATTCATTACTTGTTTGTCTTGTACGAAAAGATGTTTATTACAGCTTAGTCTTACTATCAAATTTTTGTTTGAATTTTAAACTATTTAGAAAACTATATTCATATATTTACAACAGAAGATGTAGATTTTATAAGTCAAATTGCTAAATTAAAGAAGCAAAGGAACTCTAAGGTATATAGCAACGATAACATTGACAAACATGCCATTTGTTTATAAATTTTGTTTACTTTTTTTATAATCAATAGTGAAGGATATAGTTAAAGAGTCACTTGTCTGGCTATATAGAAAAAATATCCATACCTCAGATTGCTAAATAATATTGATTTTTATTTTTAAAAAGGACATTAAACGATCAAAGTACTTAAGAAATTATAAGTTACTTTGTATGATAAAAAGAAAAAGATGGGATATAAATGGAGAATTTCTTATCAAATAAGAACCTTAATATAGTTAATATCTAACAATAATATTATTTCTAAAGGTTTCTACTTTTTAAAGCTTAAATAATAATTTTGAATTTAGTACTCAGTTGACGTATGAGTGATATTAATTAAGGACTTTAGGCTAAAAACATTTGAAATAATATTTTACAAATTAAAATGTAATAACTTGTTTAATATTTTCAAATATTTTTCAATTTTAAAATAAAAAACCTAATTTTTATAAATAATAATAAATCTTAAAATAGTTAATATGTATCAAAAATATTATTTCTAAAGATTTCTCACTTTTTAAAGCTTAAATAATAATTTTTAATTTAATACTCAGGTGACGTATGAGTGATATTAATTAAGGACTTAGTTTAGAAAATTGTATGTAGCTCCTAAAATATAATATATAAAGGCAAAATTCAAACTAATTTAAGTTAAAAACATTTGAAATAATATTTAAAAAGTTGAAATGTATTAACTAGTTTAATATTTTAAAATATTTTTCAATTTTAAAATAAAAAAACTATATTTTTATAAATAATAATAAATAAATAAAAGAAAAAGAGCAGAAAAGTGCACATTTCAAAACTATTTATTCCAAATATGCCTATTTCTTAAAATCTTCTACAAAAATCCAGTTTACGCTCACAAGTGTGAATTTAAGTAAAATTGTGATTAATTGAAAATTAATATTTTAAAAAAATAATTAAACAATTTTAAGCCATCATTTTTTAATATTTTAATTTAAATAAATCGTTTAAAATATAACCTATAAATCCTGGTATTCATTTCCAAAAACAAACGTTAATTTATCTATTGAAATAAAAAAGTTACAACCAAAAATATTATGAAAGACATAATTAATATTAATCATACGCCTTTAGTAATAAATTATTATAATATTTAATTTCTTAAAAAAAATGAATTTTTCTTCGCTTTAAAGTCAGGGTTCACACACACCAATTTTTCTTGCCTCAATTCTGACTTTGTATACGAGAGAGGTAAATAGATTGTAAAAGTTTGGTATTATTTTTCGGCTATTTTCTATAAACTCACAATTTATATTCTGTTCTTCTCTTTCTCCTATAAACTTAGAATTGCAGCAAGAAAAATTGCTGTGTGTGAACCTCGACTTTAAAGCAAAGAAAATATTTGCTTTCCTAACATTTTAATGATATTTTTCATTATAAAAATTGATTTTTATACTAACTTTTTAAGCTTTTTTTTATTATAAATTTTTATCAATAAAAAATTGTGTAGTTTATTAATTTGTATTTCAAATACAAGTATTTTTTCTAAAGAATTTACCAAGAAATAACAATGTCTTTATAATTATTTCGTTTACTGTGGGGACAAACTTATAAACATTCGTTTACAATACTTTATATACACACGATTTAAATCAATGAATTTTACAAAGTATAATTGTTTGGCATGTAAGTCTCTTTACTTACGTATACATATACACATACATATGAATATATAGTAAGTATGTATTAGCAATATAAATTGTCATACTTATACATACATATGTAGTTAATATGTATAAAAGTAATTGCATTGGTGTTTATTGTACATCTACATAGAATATTGGTAATTAAATTAAATGAAAGCACTAACACCTTGGTCTGTTATATACATACAATCAAACCCAGATACCAATATATTAATCAAATGCACATGTATATGTATATTGTTATATATATATTTATTTGTTTATAAAATCTTTTTTGTTAAGGTGTTAAACTTTTGCTCTGAATGGATTGTTTCTTGCTTTTTTGTACTTTTTATATGTATATGTTTTGTAAGCTACATATACATATGTATTTAGTCTTTTGCAACTGTGTGTGTTTTTTGTATGCTCTTCTGCCTTTGAATAACCATTTTACTTCCGTTTATTGACTTTGAGTGTTGTTTAAACACCGTGTCGTAAACAACAAAATAAACTTTAAATTTAATTAAAGTGTATGTTATTGTTATTGTTGTTGCAATTATTTTTTTAAACATTTTTTTTTACATTTTTTACAAAATTTGTTTAACATTAAATTTATAAAGAATTTTGATGTTGATTTTTTGTATATACAATACATATTTATGTATGTGTGATAATACAGGATGTATGTATGTATTTTTTTACTTTACAAACAATACTTTTGGTTTTTGTGGATAAAAATCATTGTTCAAGTAAATGAGGTCATATTTAAGTCATTTCCAAAAGGATTCAATGAATGAATGATAATGTTCATTATATTATTATTATTATTATTATTATTATTATCGTTACTGACTGACTGATTCATAATCCCACAGCCCAAACGGCTGAAGCTAGAGATACAAAATTTGGAACGTGGGTAGGCCTCCCTCCCTACAGATTTACTATGCCGAGGGGAAAAACGGTATAAATTGGTAACTTTTTAACTTACAATCTAAAAATGATACCAAAAAACATATGTATCTTTGAAACCAATCAACATACAGATAAAATTTATGTCGCTTTCATAACTTATCAAAAAATGAGAAATACAAATTCGGTACTTTTTAGAAATTCAAACGTTTAAGGGGTAAAAATCTACCTATTTTTGAAACTTTTGTCATAAAACGTTTATTTTTATATATTGAATTTAGAAATTTATTGGTATGCAATTTTTGATACTTGGATGGGTGAAAAAAGTACCAAAAAATGGGTAAAGACATTTTATTTAAACTTAATAATGAGTTTTCAATTACATTAAACATAGAAGTCCTATGTGGATAAGACTTCACAAGAGTGGAGTTCGTGGTACTTAAAGATATATGGTCCTATGAGTAAGAAATCAAGAGTAGGGTCTTTATGGTACTTTTTTGTTCTTCTAATGGTACTTTATGAATTTTCTGTAATATTTAACCTAGAAACATGAAATTAAATACACATGGTCCG
>MINK01176163.1:0-13241 GCA_001735545.1 Phormia regina | reverse complement strand
AATAATTAATTAATATTACAAATTTCGTAATTGAAGTCGGTTTTTACTTTTTTCTGTGTAAGTAAATATTTTCTTATATAATTTTAAAAAGAACATTTTCACTCTATTTTGATTTTTTTATAAGTTACTTATAATTGCTTCCAAAAAAAGTGAAGATTAAATGATTAATAGTTTCTATAAAAAAGAAACAAAATTTTACAACTTCTAAAGCACTTTTATTATCTTTCATTAAGGCTAAAGCGGAATTTTTGTTTAAATATTTAATAAACGTAATTTTAAAAGAAGCACTTCAATGAACAAGAAGTATAAAGGAAAAACATCCTACTAAAGACAATCACGGGTTAAAGAAAGGATTTCTGTAGCTCTTGTTCACCGATGAATACTAACAATACAATATTAAATTCCTGACTTTTTGAGCTCTCTTTAAGTTCCTTTTTTGCTAAGTAATTGAGTAGCAGTAAAATTTTAAGAAAATCCATTTGTAATTATTAAAATATTACTAAAATTTTTGTTAAAAGAAAATTAACATTAAATTATAATAGATACATGCTAAAAGCAGAAAATTTCTTTGAATTAATATTTTATATTATCTTTTCAATAAAAACATTTTACTAACTTTTCTTTTCATATTCTCTTTATTCTAACATATAATGTTAGATATTTCTGAAATTTTTTTACCATATACTTTTTGGGATTTAATAAAAATGAAAATAATTCAATAAAAAAGCTTATGAAATTTAGCCGTTATTTTACTACCTTCTTAATCAATTTATATTTTAGCAACTAAAATAAGTTTCGCCAATTATTACAGAAGAAAGTAGAAATCTACTTTAATTACGAAATTGCTTATATTAATTCTTAATTGATTTCACTCCAATCATCAAAATGATAATATTAATAACTACATTAAATGATCTTATATATAGCCATAATGAGCTGAAAATTGTTGAAAATTTACTCAAATTTATTTTATTTCTATATTTTAATAGACAAACTTTTTATTTATTTTTTTTAAATTTTTTAAGAACTGACTATTTATAATATAAATTTAAATTAATAAGAAAATTAATTATATTAACAAATAATATAATTCAAATCCAATGCAAAATTTAGTAAATCAATTTATTAAAAACTAATTTGAAATATTATTTCTGTGTATGGATAAAATGAACAAACATATCAATATAAAAATTATTTAGACTCGAGTTTAATAGTAAAAATTATAATAATCTATGTCCTTAGTAAAAACCTTATTACTGACCGCATTTATATGAGGTCTGTATAAAATAATTATCACTATCACTGTTAATGTGCCAAGTTTTATAAAATTATCTTTAAAATTTTGACTTGAACTTAGAGCACAAGATTTACACCAGACACACACACACACACACCAGTCAGCTAGCCATCCACATAGCCCGACAGATGGACAGATATCTTTAAATAGACTCAAAAAGAAATGAGACATTTGATATACTTTTATAATATGGTTTTTTGCATTTAATTGCTATCCACACAATCTTTGAAATTAATTTCTCTTTAAACTAAAGAAAATTTTCTTTACTCCATGCATATATGTAAGTACTGCCCACGAAAAAATCCGTGCATGCTCTTGGGCTTATAACCTTCGATGTGGTACAAAAATTTACATTTGTCATTATGCACACTAGTGTTGTGGATAGTTCCATAGTAAAAGCTAAATTTGTTGAACAAAAAAGGTCTAAATATATACGTCAAATTTTTCAAGAAATCTTATATCGATCTTAAAAAACTATTGCTAGGAAGACAGTTGTGTCATATAATACAGTTTCATGGATTATACAAAGAAGTCATGGTAGCAGTAAGGAACAGTTACTATATCTTCTTTGTACAATATTGTAATCTAAGAAACTGTATTTTGTGACACGACTGCCTTCGTACCAACTGTTTTATATGATCGATATATGATTTCTTGAAAAACCTAGTAGTGCAAGAGAAATTGTATCTTCAGGCTGTGGGACTTAGACAAACTATATAGGATTTTGAGAGAAAATCCCCTACAGAAGCATAGAGTATTAAAAAATACTTTTAGAAACACAAGCAATATTTGGAAGAAAAAAAAATAACGCAAACGTACTTTGGTGAATTTTTATCATAATTATGATTATTGTATAATATCCGATGAAACATTTGTATAGGCTGACGTTTTTCAACTTTCTAACCATGAATTCTATGTCGCAGATGTTACGTTGAGTCTACATTAGACAAATTTTTATCACGACAAACGTCAAAAATTATCGTGATAAAGACTGAATTTGTCAGTGTTATTGCAGCGTTAAAAGAAAATTGTCAGCGCACTAGCTCTGATAATGCTAAGTAAAAGACGTCATCTTGACGTTTGTCTTGATACAAATTTCTCTATTGTAGACTCAAAGTTAGAGGGATTATGGCAGAAAAATGTTGATACACGAAATTTAAATTACCAATAAAATTTTTGATTTGGGAAATCATATTCATACATATGTGGAAAAAATCACTTCATTCATAAAAAATGGTTTTATTAACACAGAAATATAAGTGAATGAGTGCCTTTGGAAAAGACTTTGATCTTTTCTATGAAAATGCAGTGTATTCGCTGTTTTCTGGTATATTTCTCTTTCTTTTCATTACAATAACAAAACAATGAAGTGTAAACAAAGAAAAAGTTTAAAAGTGCTAGTCCATCAAATTGTCCATAACTCCGTGAATTTATGCTCTAATAAAATATTATTTAAAATACGTCAAAAGTACATAAAATGAAAACTAGTTTATTGATTGTTCAATTAATTGCTACTGCTTCTATCTTTCTGAAAGAACTCAAAAAGTAAAGTTCGAAAATGTCACTTCGAAATGTATAAATGTTTCCACTGGAGTTTCCCAAGGTAGCCAAATTGGCCCCATCTTATGTACCTTATGTATAAATGATCTTCCTTCTGTCATTCAACATTGAAATGTTTTGATGTATGCTGATGATGTTTCAATCTTTTACATAACCAGCAGACCAAATATTACTTCGTTCTGGTGCAAAATTAACCTAATGGAACTGAATATAAAAAATGTAAACGAATGACTTTCTATAGAAGCAAGAAATTAGATTCAAAACTTTCTTGACCTTGGCATTCTCCTTAACCATAAATTTAATTTTTATGAACATATTTCGCTTAACCTAAATAAAGCAACTGGGGCGCTTAAATTTATGAAGCGATGGTCCAAGGAATTTTCAGATGCTTATATTATGAAACAATTATATGTATCATTAGTTCGAACAATTCTAGATTATGGATCAATCATATGGGATTCTACCTATACTACACACATAAATTCCATTAAATCAGTACAAAAACAATTTTTAATACTTTGTTTGCGTGGGCTCAGATGGAAAGTAGACTTGGTCTTATAAAACTTCCAACTTTAAAAAGCCGCCGTTTAATGTTAAACATCAAATGTTTATACTGGAATTAATACGTGGTGAAATCGTGTCAGAGTAAAATTACTTTTAACCTACAAGACCTTTTCGAAACTTCAAACTCATTATTTTAAAATATTTCCGCACTATACGCAGAGAAAAATATGGTTCTGGTGATCATAAACTAAGAGCAACATATTATGATTGTAATATATGATTCCAGGTTGCAATAAGTATTTTTGTACGTAATCATTATTATGATTCCATATTGCCTTCAATTTTATCATGTTTTTATCATTTAATAATCTTATATTATCATAAATAAAAACAAATTTTATCATATATATGATTCCATTTTATCATATATATAATCTAATTTTATCATATAAAAAATCCCAATTTATCATATTTATAATTCCAATTTTTCATATATATAATCACATTTGATCACATATATTATCCCATTTTATCATATATATAAACTCATTTTCATACTTATATTCCTTAGTACTACAATATGTGGTACATTTATCGTATTAAATAAAAACAAACTTTATTAAATTATATTTGTTCATATGTGAACTAAATGAGAATTAATAAACGAACAAACTACTGGACTAAAAATATTAAAATTAAACAAAATTGTAAAATTAATTGAAATTAATTGGTTTTAGAATTAACTTTTTAATTGTAGATCTATCTAAATGTTTGGATTTTTCATATATATATGATTTCATACAAAAATGTTGAAATATATATTATGATTCAGTGAACCATATTAAAATTTTGATTGTGTGTAATCATTGAATGATGAAACGAAATCATAAACGTTGCTCTCATGAACATGGTATTATTCAAATCAAAGAGAAACGGTTGTAGAATTACTGAATAGTTGTGGTGATCATGGTGTGACCATGTTCTTTTCTGCGTGTAATTACCTTAATAATAGATCATTTCGTTCCTTATATGAAAACTTCAAGAATCTGGAGAAAATTTAAAAAGAAAAATTATTTTGTATTTAAATATTTAAGATGAAACTTTATTTTATAAACCTTTAGTTTGTAAGTTTTTTTAATCTATAGACCAAATAGAGAGAAAAAAATAATTGGATTTATTTGAGCAAAAAAGTGATCGAAACACAATAAAACCTTCAATTAGAATAATTCTGTAAAATATCAGTTATTTCCTTAAAAACCAATAGGAAATAATTTATTCCTGTATGTTTAGAACTGAAACATAACGGTCATTAAGCAGATTTGCATGCACGGATTTTTTATGTACAGTCCTTACTTACTTCCAAAAATATTAATTCCGGGAAGATGGCATTGCCCAATTATAAACAAATTTTAAAGGATTTTCTGTTAATTGTAGTTTTTTAGAGATTGACATTCTTCTTATTTAAAAATTAGTAAAAATTCTGAATTAAAAACTAATAAAGCGAATGAAATTATTTTGATTAAAAAGACTATAAATCTAAGTACTTTAATACAAATTTTCTAAGTAGTTAAGATCTCTCAGTTATTTATCTAATCAATAAGCTACTGAGCTATAAGTAAATTCAAGTCAAATATGCATACTTACCATTACATACAGATATACCTTCTTACTTGACTTTAATTTACCAATATCCGATATCAAATTTAATTTTCAGTCCGTATATGATCATTTTTTCTTTGGTTAAATTTATTTAATTTTTACTTTTTCCAAGAACTTTTGTGGGAGTTCTTATTTAGAAAAAAATATAAAAAAATAAAATCTATTTAAAATACGATTCAAGTTTTTCATCATTAAGCAATTAAAATAAATTAAATTGAAAAACATATAAACATTAAAATAATTTAAACACTTATGTATCTATGAATATCGTTTAAAAAAAAAAAAAAATTAAAATCTAAATTTTATTTGGTTTTTATTTAAACTGTAATTATATAATGAGTTAGAAAAAACAACAACAATACGAAAAACATAAAATATTTAGTTCTATTTTATTTTATAGTTCTTCATTTGATTTGTAAAGAATACAAAATTTTTCCCCAAAAAAAGTCTGAATAAAAACAAATTAAAGCCGCTCTTTAAAAACTAAATGAAGAAAAAGTGTCTGTTAAGAAAAAAGAAATAAATCTAAATTTAAATAAATAAATATATTTATTTACGTGCATTTTCTATTTTATGACATTTAACTAAATACTCGATGTATTTGGGAGAAAATAAGAAAAAAAAAACAAAGTGGAAATTGAAACTATTTTATTTTATTTGATTTTTTTTTTTTTTTGGACTTTTTTTCTATATTTTATTTTGAATTTAAATTAAAAATACTACTGACCTTTTCCAATATTAGGAATACTACGATGAGACCGGCAAAAGTGACCTTTGAAAGAAATGAAATTTTTGTTGTTTTTGTTGTAGTTTCATTTATGATTTGAGTTCAAAAAATATTTTGTTTGAATTTTGTGACACACATGTTTTGTATGTAGATTTTGTAGGTTCTTTTTTTATTATATTGTTGTTGTTATTGTTGTTTCATAAACATTTGTTATCTTTATATCAGAATCTACCTTTTTGGAAAATAAAAAAAAAAAAAAAAACGATAGAAAAATAAAATATATTAGAGAATACTTATGTGTATGTTATTTGAAACCCCTTTATATTTTAGGAGACATTTTGTATTCTTGTTCGTATTTAGTTCTTTCCTCTTCCTACGTAAAATAAAAATGAAAAAAAAAAATAATAAAAATTTAATGAATTTTTATATGATGTTTGTTATATTCTTAAATGCCATTTATAAAACACAAAATGTTTTTCTTTTATAATTTATTTTTAATTTTACTTTAAATGTTGTTTAGATATTGTAATAAATATTGATTTTTAAATGTACCCTACAATACCTAATGGTACTATAAGCATTGTGGTTAGTAATTTTTAGTTTTATAGACGAATAGATTCAATTATAAAATTTATTTTTTGTTTAAACGGTCATATGCAAAGGGTTGTGGCCCTGGTATCCCCCACATCTTCGCATTGAGAACACTCCACTTAGAGTCGCGACTACCAACTTCCAGTTACCTGAAGAGATGGTGCCATCTCTTCAGGTAACTCCATCTCTTGTATAATCTAATATGCTGCCGTTTAGTTATGCTTCTGGAACACTTACTCCTAAAAAGAGTGTCCTCCACGGACCATTGCTTCCGGTAACTCTACTTCCAATAACGACCGTTTAGGTATGTTAACATTAGCAGGAAAGGGATAACTTTTTAACTCTTCTACGTATAATTTTGTCTAATGAAGAGTTTTGAGGTATTTTTATACCTGGAGGAAGGTAGTTAGAGGCCATGAAGGCCGAAGAACATGCCTTGGAGAGCGTCGAATCATTCTTCGAAAGCTCTCTTTGTATAACGTTTGGTATATTTGAAGGAAGTCGGATGGTCGACTGAGTTTCAACCATTTTACCAGCAGTAGGTGTTTGAAGGTAGTAGTTCTTAACCGGACATGGGGAGCCTTAGAGGTACCTGGTTTCAAAGAATTAATTTGTACCAAGCTCGGTATGCAACTGCCAGACGGCTTGGTCGTTTTGATGTTTTGAGCACTAGTGCCTTTTCGATTAGTAGAGCCAAGTGCATGCATCCTACAAGTCGTGGTTTCAATAACAGACAACATACTGCAACGTACCAGAAGCCCTTTACCGGATAAATTGGGCATTTTTCTGTCTCGGACATTGAAAATGAAAACGGGAAAGTGCATGTTTAGCCTACTGTCAGGCTTTTAGGGACCGTCGCTCCACTGGAGACTAACGCAGACCACCAACCGCTATGAAAACATACGTTGGTGGATTTCAAGTTCGATTCAAATCGATGGCCCTCTGAAAGCACTGACTAGCTCCTGAAGAGCCAACGGACGAATTGATCGCTCCAACTAGGTGGATAGTTCTTTGTTGTTCTTCTTGCCCCTGATCCCTCTGTCATGGGTGACCCTGCCAGTAATCATTAACCTCCTTGCACATAAGCCATCCGCGAGGGTAAGGGTAGTGATCTTTTTTGTTTAATTCACAAATCGCAAAGCTGGCGACATAGTAAAATTTACTAATATTTTAATATTTCCCCACATTGAGATTTTAAACATTTTGTTATAAAAAATGGGGGTTTTATAATTTTTTAGCTTTAGGGCATAGTCATTTATATTATATCAATATGAGATAAATTAGGTTCAATAGACAGCTGTCTAAAAAATACAGTTGGCTTATTGGGTCCACTTTGATTTCATTGTGATATCCAGAGGGATTAAGTGATGTTATTTTACATATCTGAATCTACGTTTGAGTCGCACCAACCTAATGTATAAAAGAATTGATTGCGTTGGTGGACATTGATATAGAAAGTGCTCCAATATCTGTTACTCTTCCCAATAGTAGTAATTCCTATAGAAGTCATTAAAAGGGAGCTGTAATCTCCTAGCATACGCATCAGCAATCCAAAGCACTCTGGCAATGGATGCCAGAATAAGTAACCGATGCCTGGTAGTACCAAGATGAAGTTTGATCGAAATCCATTATAATAGGGCCATATTTGCCTCGAAGTTGAGCATGTGGATGCATTTGTTCATCTAAATTGTGTAAAAAGAGATACGTTCTGCGGTATTGTTGATCCGTAAGAAAAAAAAACGGAGCTCCGGGTCTTTATGTTGAAGAATAAGACTTTATCTGGCCAGTCCGCAATTGAATGACCTGTAACTTAGATCAGCTAAAGTTTTGATTTTATCGCTATCACGTTTACAGATATACAGCATTCTTGTAGCAGTCTGTATGTCGAAAAGACACCCGAAATCGATTTAGTAGCGACTTAATATATGGAACTCTAACGAATGACACTTAGATAATTAAATTTTTATAGCAATATTTTAGATGTAAGGTTTACGAATTAATCCTGAAAAATGAACATATATAGATCTGGATATAAACACCGAATAATATGTACTACATCCACCAGTTCAGGTATCTCTTTATGGTCAAGTTCTTTACTTCGGGTATAAAGGAAACACTTATTTTATATGTCGCAACAAAGTGCATTTCAGAGTTCAATACAAAATTCTATGTTGGACCTCCTTAGTGGTTATTATTTATTAAGACGGTTTTAAGCCATTAAATGTCCAAAAATGGCTCAAAATTTTACTTTCGTCCACAAATCTTATAAAGTAAAAAAGATAACTTACACATGTAAGAGTATTTTTGTAGAAAATTATAAAAAATATCAATATCCAATTTTTTTCAAACAAATCATAAATGAAATTTTAAAGATTTTTTAAAAAATTTTCATACCCAATTTTTCATGGCCAACATTGAAAGTTCACTTACCACCTCTTAGACCCGCTAAGAACCTGTGCTCCTTTAAATCAAATGGCATATATCTCAGTATTTTCCATGTGTAATTTCATTCAAATACCTTTAGCAGTTCTAAAGTTATAGAATTATTTACAAAAAAAAATTGTTTTGGAACCATGGTGTAGCGCTTAAATAGAGTCGACTCTTTCCTTCATTAATTTTAATCATACCATTTAATGTATTTTTTTTTCTAATTTATTTACTGGTTAATAAAGTATTTATAAATATTGTTTTTCTTTTTTTTCAGAATAAGAAAAAAGGTTAAATACATAGAAATTCTTTTTACGTAGCCTTTGGGGGATTTTCTTTTACATTAAAGAGACAAATCGGCGTCATCAAAAATTTTTCGTTTTTAAATGTTTACAACAATTTTCTAGTTTATTATTAATTATGCTGTAATAGATAAGACTTTTAAAATAATATTAAATATGTTTAAACATGATTTTGTTTCTAAAAGAAAAATAAGAAAAAATATCACATGTTATTTTATAGAGAAAAAAATAACAACAAAATATGCCTAAATAATATCGTTTAAACATTCATTGTTAAACATTATGACTATGAATTTTAAATTCATGTTTTTTTATTAATAAAATATCAAGATATATATTTTTTTATATTTTATGCATAATGAAAAAAGTTCAATGATAACTAACAAGTGGCTCGTTTCAATCAACCAACGTACCAATCTTTGATTTGAGAAGATTTTTGGTTAGAAATTTCAAAAGAGTTATAGAGTTTTTTAAATTATGAATACCGCTGTTATAATTTTTTGATAAGAATTATAACATTAAAATATTCTCATTAAGTAGTATTTTTATTATAATTTTATAACTTTTTGTTGTTAGGGATTTTATAATCAAATGACGTAAATCGATTCACAGTTTTTTTTTTTTTAAACGTGTATGAAATCTCGTGAATGACGTCTATCATATACATATATTAATATACATATACATGCATATACATAATGATGAGGCGCGCTTATAGCAAATATGTATCGATCAAAAAAATAATTATGAATATTAATATTCAATTTTTTTTCTTCTTTTGGTTAAATTTTAACATAAATGTGATAAGATGTTTGTTTTAATAATTAATTTCTTCGAGAAATATAAAATAGAAGAAGCTCCAAATTAGCCAAACAACCACAATTGGTTAATTAAGTTTTAATAGTCTTTCCGTTAAAATACTTTTTTAGATGATATGATATTTTAGTTTTAAAATTTATAATTCATTTATAAGTATATGTTTAGAAATATTAAATTGATTTTATGTTAATAAATACTTTTTTTGTTTAATATTTAAGAAATGTTTTTTAGGTTCTTAACATTTGGTGATAATGTATTAGTTACAGCATTAGCTTGAAATATGCCGCAATTTAAGCTGAAATTCGAACAAACGGTAATCAATAATTAATTAATGTTTTGCTTAATAATACTCCAAATTAAATACAAAATACCATTAAAAATGTAACGGATTGATTAATAAAAAAAATTTAGCTAATTTTACAATATTTCTAAAACGGTTTATTAAACCATTTAAATTAATGTTTATAATGACGACTATTTAAAATTATTATCATGATAAACGTCAAAACCTACTTTCTTATTGAAAAAATAAAAAATGAAAACTAATTTTAAGAATTGCCTTAATTAATTGTTAAAAAAAGTAAATAAATAATTTAAAATAACGTCAGAGTTAGTCGGGGTTCAATCATAGCAATTTTTCTTGCCACAATTCTGACTTTGTAGACGAGAATGGTAAAGAGAATTCAAAAGTTCAGTATTCTCTTCTCGTCTCTCCCTCACTCCTAAATACTCAGAATTGCGGCTAATATAGCTATGTGTGAACCAGGTCTTAGAGTTCGTTGAAAAGTTGGGGCATTCTAAAGTTTACAAAATTCTTATTTCAATACAATTTTATCATACTTTTTCAAAATTTAATTAAAAATTTATTACTTGTTATATAAGGTACTTATAGTGGTTCCGAAACGCCTTCTTTTTGGAAATAATTCATTAAATATTTCACATTCATTTCATTTGTTTGCATACAAACGTATGAAAACTGACTTAATTTCTCTAGAGGAGTCCAAGTTTCTATTAAGTTTTAAGCAAAAGTATAAACATTTTGTATAAAATATTTGGTATCTGAGAAAACATTGAAATATGAAGATTAATAATTTATGAAAAAAGTTAGTGTTCAGATTACGTGAAAGCAGAATTTCTTGAAAGATTTAAAAATTTAACATTTTGCATTTTTTTTTTTTTAAACATAAAGTTAATATTTAAACTTAAAATTTAAACGATTTAAACCACTTTTTTACATAAAAATACCCAAAATCCCCATACCAATAAAAAGTGTTAAAAAAATTGACTTTTTTCATTGAAATGGTCAGTCTGTCTTTGGATGTATACCTTACATATAAAGCTAAATAATTAAAATTTTAAGTCAATTACAGCTTCTCAATTTGAGAACATAACAAAACAAAAATACTAAAATTTTCAAAATTGACAAAATTTGGCTAACCCAAACTCCTCTAGATTTATTTCAAATGCAATTACCTTAAGATTTCTTTTGAAAACATAACAAAAAAATTTAAAACGCTGAACAAATTACAAATTTTATTAATGAATAAATATTATCACCAAAAAAAATTATTTATTTTCTTAAGTTCTAACTTCAGATTTATATAACTTTTTAACGGATTCATATTTTTAAAAATTCTTGCAGCAATATTATTTGAAATTTTGTAAGAAATCTGAAAAATATTTAAACAAAATTTTTCGTCTAATATTAAGTCCACCAAGTAAAAATAAAAAATAAAACTAAAAACTGGATCAAATTTTCGAGACAAATATTTCTTAAACTAAAAGAGATAACCTAACCATGTAAGTGTATTTTGGAAGAGAATTGCAAAGACTATTTATATAATAATAATTTCTTTCCTCTCATATAATAAATTAAATTTTTGGCGATTTTTTTAAAAAAAAAAAAACATATCAGATGTCAAAATTTGGACGCATTTCTCATAACCTGCTAGGAACTTGTGCTCTTTCACAACAACTAAAAACACCTCGGCTTTAACCGTATGAAATTTTATTCAAATATCTTTTACGATTCAATAGTTACAGGATTATTTACAAAAAAGCATTTTGAATCTATTGTTCTATATTGGAAAACCATTTTCTAATTATATTACATTTAACAGTTACAATAATTGTAAAAATGTTTACCCAGCACCTATATATGTATACATAAATATATATCCAACACATATTCATACATATACTTATTATAGAAAATATATATAAATCTATGAATTTTTATATGAATGAATTAAAGCCTGCATGCCCATCATTGTCATCATCATCACCACTATTTACCCATTCATCCATCTAACATCTGACAGTTTGAAAAAAAGGGTTGAAATTTGTTTTTATTATTGTTCTTTAGTATTTTTGAGATATGAAAGCATTGTCATACATTTATTCATCACCATCATTATAACATTCATCTTTTTTAATTTTTTTGAATTTTAGTAACCATTTTTGTTATTATAGGGTATATACATGTAGTTGTATATACATGCATACATATATAAATATTTATGTAAGTAATATAATTAAAAATTCATGTACATCAAAATATAAATATGTATGTACTTATACTTACATATTAACATACAAACATACATTTATTTACTTTTATGTATATATTTATAAATATACATATCTATGTAAGTGTGTACTATATTATTTATTCGTATCATATCATGTGATATGAAGCAGATGTCACATTTGAAAACAAACACACTTTTGTTAAAGATGAGATTGAAAATATTTTAAATAAATAAATACAAAAACTTAAATTTAAATATTCCTTGAAATTAAAATTAAAAGAAACAGTAAACATATGTCTGATTGAATTTGACAATAATTTGTTAATGTAAGAAGTTATTAAAGTAATAATAAAAATAATTAAAAGTAACAATGTTTTATATATTTTAAAATATTTAAACATTTTTGTTTTGAATGCAACAAATATACGATTTATGATTTACGAAAAAAATATATATTTTCCAAACTTTAGAAAATAAATTAAATTATGTCATATTTTTCGCATATCAGATCACTCATGAAAAAATCTATATATTGATGAAACTATAGAGTAATAGTAAAACTACGTAGGGTAGACTGGGGAGACTTTGCCAATTTCTTCACGATATCAAAAACATTTCTTTAGTAATAAAAACCTTTGTTTTTATTTTACTTTTTATTAATACAGCATTTGGAACAATTATTAATAAAAAATTAATATATTTAATTCAATTCAAGGTAATTGGTAAAAATGAAAGTGTCCCTATATCGAATGCTCCTCATTCTACTCTCATATATTTCGTATACCTTCAATAGTTTATAAAGAATTTAAAATTGTCGTATGCAG